>PVJC01003167.1:0-72757 GCA_004026665.1 Murina feae
GAAACTCTGATCATCTTACAGTTGAGGAAATGGAGGTTTAATGGCTTGTTGAAGGTTGCACAGCTACTCAATAGTTATTTGAAAACTGGTGGTCTGTAATCAGAGCCTGTGCCCTTCTCTTGCACCATCTTTCCTCTTATTCATTCCTAGTCATTGTCTTTAACTGCAAAAATAGAAAACTATGTACATATGTATATATTTCACTCCAAACTTAGAGAGGCATGCTGCCTGAATAGTTAGAACTAGTATCTGTCGATGTGTGGGCATTGCTGGAAGAGTCTTTGTTATAACCTTAGAAAGAAATGTCAATAGTACTGACCACCTCCTGAAGAGTAAAATCTCCATCCTGGGGGAGGGGTATTCACCTAGGGCTGAAGGATTCTTATTAGTCAACAGCATCGCAGAAGAGATGGTTGCCATGGATAGCAGTTGGGATAAATGACCCTAACACTCTCTATTACTTCTAGAATCATAGGTATCATAGGTGAAAGGATTTCAGTAACCCCCTTTTAGATTTTCTGCCCATTTTTTGTTTGTTTTCTCTGGGATATTCCTCCACACAACCCAGGATACAGGGATGACCCCCTTTAACTCACTTTGGACCCCTTGTCACAGACAATTGGATCAGAAAAGTTACCAGATCCAAGATAAGTCAATCAACTTTCCTTCCTCAGGAATGTGAAACAGGATGAGAAAAAGAAAGTCCAGTTAGTACCGTAAACAGAGGAAATTTAAGCTGAAGAACCCTGTGCTTCCAGTTCCCACTAGAGATAGAGGAAGCTGGTGCATGGGGTGGGAGAAGCGAAGATGACAGATGGTGGGGAAGTACCCCCTGATGGCCTCAGATTCCCAGCTCTCGTTCTCCCTGAGGACTTTGGATTCTGTTGAGACACTTCTGTATCTTTACAATCAAGTCCCCTAATGGGTTTCTGTTACTTGAACCAACCAGAAGAAGCTCAATTTAAAAGGGGACCAATTGGGAACATCCTGTACTTGAACATGGGTGAAAGGACAGTGTTCCCTGCTTTGCTAGGTCACAGCAGTACTACAGTCCCCAGGCTGGAGGGCCTCCAGACTGTGAGTCCCCAACTCCGTCACTTCACTTTTGCTACTTGCAAGTCTGTGAATGCTCAGGGGAATCCATTTATTTTCTTGTTTTTAAAAATATGTTTTTATTTATTTCAGAGAGGAAGAGGGAGAGAGAGATAGAAACATCAGTGATGAGAGAGACTCATTGATTGGCTGCCTCCTGCATGCCCCCTACTGGGTATTGAGCTCAAAACCCAAGCATGTGCCCTGACCGGTAATCAAACCATGACCTCCTTGTTCATAGGTCAACCCTCAACCACTGAGCCACACCTGCGAGCAGGGGGTCCATTTCTGTGTTGGGGACTTGTATGAGTGCAAGGGAGAGAGATTGATGTAATTTAGCTTTGGCTTAGAGGTTCTAGTGAAATCAAGGGTGCAAGTGAAGGAAAGCTTACTCAACAAAGGAATCTCAGGAAACCTGTTTTTGACCAAATCCAGCCATTACTTCGTAGAGTTTGACCCAAGTCTTATTCTCTGGAGGTGAGTGCAATGTTGTCATCAGTTCTATAGAAATTCATAGAGATCCCTGGTTCAAACATGATAAATCACCTCTGAGAATGGCTTCGGGAAGAAGCCCATCTGCTGCTTTCCAGTGAAAAGCTTGGGGCTTGAGAGCACACTCTTGCCCTGGGCAGGCTTAATCAGAGCAGCATCACCCCAGAGAGACGAGTAATCTTCCCATTCTTCAGGAAGTCTGGGCTGTTTTTCTAGCACACATGGACAACTCATAATTATTCTTAAGTAACCCTGAGAATTTTAACATGAATTGAGTTAGTGTTTCTTGTTAAATGGATCAGATTTCAACAAAGCCCGGGAAACATCTTGAAAAATCACATGAATGCAATTTCCAAAGAAAACAATCCAAGAATCACTGCCAAAGAGTTTTATTTCCACCAGGAAGGAAGAGAAGAGTTTCATTCTGCCCCCCACACAGACTGTATGTTCAATTTGTGGTCTGCAGTGGAAAATTCTGCTGATTTTGCTGAATTCAGGGTGGAGAGAAATGAAGGAGACTATTGTTGTTTGAGTGATAAAACTGTCTTTCTTCCTCTAGTATTAGTATGTTATTAGCATTTTCAATTCTGTTCTACAAATACTGAGTTTTAATGGTGTATGAGGTACTTATTGTGGGAAGAAAGACAAAGAAATGACCACACGATGCTTGTCTCATGGGCCTTGTAAGTGCCCTCTACTAATAGGCCCTGCCAGCCCACACAGTGCCCGTGTGCGAATTAGAAAAAGATGCCCTTTTCTAAAAGATGTAGCCTTCTGGAAGATGCACATCTGACTGCTACATTTCTGCCTGCAAAGCATGTAAAGGGCTAATCTGAGAGTCACCCATTGTCTAAAGTCCAGGGGTCCTCACACTTTTTAAACAAGGGGCCAGTTCACTGTCCCTCAGACCATTGAAGGGCCGGACTATACTTTAAAAAAAAACACAAATTATGAACAAATTCCTATGCACATTGCACATATCTTATTTTGAAGTAAAAAAACAAGGCGGCAAAAACACCCGGCAGGCCGGATAAATGTCCTTGACGGGCCGCATGTGGCCCGTGGGCCGTAGTTTGAGGACGCCTGGAACACATGCAGTACAACTGTCATTCTCCATCTTCAGTGAGAAGAATCACTCAGGAGCTTGTTAGAAATGCGTAAGCCTCGTCCAGGACATCCTCATTGAGCATGACGGAGGTGAAGTCCAGATACGGCCACTAAACACACTCCCCAGGTGTTTCTGTTAAGGTGATCCAGAAACAATCATTTGAGAAGAAAACATGTAAGAAGTCAATAATCTGAGTCTTCTGGAAGGAGGTCAAGGCCAGTTGAACTTATTAGAGAAGACCTCCAGAAGGCGGAGTATTGCAGTTATGTGATAACTAAGCTGTAATTTCTGGAACTTTCGTCTTACTAGAAAAATGTTTTCATTTCCCAAAATGGATGAGAAAAGCTCAGCAAGGCTTATTTGAAATTGCCCAGAAGAGAACAATGACAGATGAAGAAAATACTTTCTAAGATAAATTCTTAAAATAAGCTTTGTTTGGGGACTGAAAACTTAATAGCCACTAGTGCTGACTTCTGCCTTTGGATAGAATGACAGAGAATTGACAGTTTGCTGGGGCTAGGCAGAGACTGCCACTGACACTGGACACCAGGACAGGATACTTCTGCCACCACCTTTCCCATCAACTTCCCAGATGCTCCCCTGGGGGCACCCCCACTCTCCAAGAAGCCTCTGATAATACCATACATACTTAATACTGGAAAACAACTCTGGCTCCCTGAACACAATCTCCTCTGGAAATGGGACTCTTGCTACATATGGAATGATGGTTTCCATGAAAATAAGTTCATCGGAGGTTTTAAGGCCTTCAACCCAGCGCTTTGTATTTTTTAAAAGATCAATGCTCTATAATAACAAGGAAAATAAAATCCACAGTATTCTCTGGCACAGAAAACGTTCTTGTTTCTTTTCCCATAGCAACGATTACCTTTTTATTGTTTATATGACCTGGGAAGAGGAATTTTCTCTCTCGTTACTGGGTCAGCCTTTTATCTGTACATTTTGTCTGTGGAGAAGGCCATGGTTTTATTTGTAGGGACCACATTTAAGAGAGCCCAGAATGAGAAAACAGGAAGGGACAGGTGCAATAGCAATCCCATAATATAGCAATCCACAGGACCTCACAGTCTGCATGCTGGGGAATGGCAGGGACAAGCACTGCAGCCGTTCAACTGTCATAAGAAACATGGAAGGATCTTGACCTCCAGACTCACTGGCTCCTCTGTCCTCATCCCTCTCTTGCACTCCTGCTCCAGCCCTCATTACTGGCCAGCATCCCTCTTCTCTTTGCTTCTGAGCCCTTCCCACTATGCCTACAAAACCTCCGTACTGCCCTGCGCCTTCAACTCTTCAATCTCAACCTCTTCATATGTCCATCTAACATTTTTGAACTGAAACCCAGATCTCCAAAATGCTAGGTGTATGTTTATTCCCAAATATGTCTTCAAACTTCCCATTTGAATATCCTAGAGACACCTAAAACTCAGCATGTCACAAATGAAAATCATTGCCTTCCCCAAATTTGCTCCTCCACCTGTGTTAGCTCAGGCAAATTTTGACAGATTAGCTAGCTAGCTAGCTAGATGTGTATATGTACATCATAAGTATCCTTTAGACATGGATCATGTGAATTGAATTACACTCCAGGACAAAACAATACTGCAGTAAGATTTTAAAATTGTAATGCTCTTATTGTCTACATGCCTGGTATTAATTTAAGAATATTAAATTTGTATGTCACAAGTCAGGAGAAGGTATTGGATCTTAAAATGTGATCATTGCATATGTTTTCTGCAGGATTTTAATAGAAATGCACAGAAGCATTCCAGTCTAAAAAAAAGATTGGAAACACTGGGGTAGACACTACGTTCCTCAGAAGATTTCTGAGGTTTTTTAATGTGCTTGGTTGATGCTATGACTCAGCAAGGTAGGCAAAGAGAGTGTAGCATTTTCAGACTTTTTAAAAACCATGGAATCCTCCCCACTTTTATCTACTTTCTCTTCTACACACACACAGAGAGAGACACACACACACACATTTTCATAATTAATATTTGGTGGAATACTTTAAACATATTTGCATTTGCTTATTAGGTTCTCCTAAACAAATTATGTTCATTTCCAAAGCCCAGCCTTTCATCCCAGTCACTAACAATTTACTTCATGGTCTAAGATAAGCAGGTCATTAAAATAATCCCCGTGTTACCTTCCTATTATTATTAAACTGCAGGTTTCATGAAGGTGAAACTTAGAAAATGTCTTATTTATTTTATATCTTCCACCACACTTAGAACAGAAAAGGTTTTCAGCAACCAAGTAGGAAGCGAAATTCAGTCCTGCGGCGTCTTCTACACACCTGTCCATGCTCAGTTCTGTGTCTTGGAGATGTCAGAGCATGGCTGTGCATTCTTTGGCACTCCTCCCCTCGAGAGGAGCATCTGTGTTAACGCTGGAATCTGGGCGGGCTTATGACTTGATTAGCAGAGTATGAGAGAAGCAATGCAATGCAATCTCTGAGGCTGAGTCATAAAAAGTCATGTGGCCTCCACTGTGTTCACTGGAACCATCTTCGAATGCTGACCTTCTGTGTAAGACGTGTGAGTACCTTGACGCCGCTATGCCACGTGGAAGCCCAGGGCCATGTGTAGGGTCCCTAGACAACAGTCCTGGATGAAGTAACACTTCAAGTCATGCCAGCCTCGGCCCTGACGTGTGGGTAAGGAAGCCTCTAGATGACTCTCGCCTACAGCTGTTCTAGGCGCCCAAGCTATTTCAATGATCTTAGATGAGGGAGAGGTAAGACATATCCATTGTGGCTTGTCTGAATTCCTGACGAGCAGTGTCTGTGAGCATAAGAAGGAGGTGGCTGCTTTATGCCACTCAATTTTGGGGTAGTTTGTTGTGCACCAGTAAATAACTGGAACACCTGTCATTCTTAGTTTGATTTTATAGCTTAGTGGCTCATGGCCTAGGCTTCCTATTTTTTTTTTAAATATAAAAGTAAATATTAATAATGTTGAGAAGATTTTTGGATATTTCATCATTCCTCCTGTAAAACTTTGATGTAATCAGACCCCCTGGTTAGGGATGGTGTTTGGTATTTTGTTGTGTTCAGTTTTCTCCTTCTAGAATCCTATGAAATAAGATATAGCTCTTGATATATCTGGAAACAGACAAACAAACAAACAAAAAAAACAATTGTAAGTTATCCATTTCTTTGCCTGGCTTATCCACTAATTTATTCACTTACTATCCTGTCAATGTTAAAGGCTGAATTATATTTACCTTTGCAAAATGAGAATGTAATCTGTGTGATCTAGCACTGTTATCAAGCCAGTGCAAAGCACATAATAGATGCTCAGTAAATAGTTGTTTATTCTTCAGATATGTAGGGAGTGTATTTATATATGTACTCTTTCAATATATGAGTGCTGCCATTTAGTTTTATTCTATAATGAACATATACCAAGTGAATTTAAATTATTCACCTTATTATAAGATAAATTCTATACTATAACTAACAATTCAAATTATAGGGTTATTTGAAGTAGGTCTTTGAGGATTAATGCTAGTAAAATTTTGAATGGGTTCATGTTCATATAGAGAGATTCTTGAAATAAATTGTATAAGTAACTTACTTTAGTACATTGTATTTTTTACAACTTGTATTTTTTACAACTTATAAATATAATATATGTCTTTTATTCTTCTAACCAATACTGTGAGGTAGAAATATTAGGTGTATTATTATTATTATTTCCACTTTACAAAGGGGAAAGGCAAATTTCATAAAAAATGAAATGATTTTCTTAAATTTTTTAATCTAATAGGTATGGGGCAAAGGATTGTAACAAAGATTTCCTGACTTAAAATACTCTGTATTTTTCCACTATGTGCTATTTTTCATTTTAATGTACTGTGAACAAAGTTAAAATTTGTTGACTTGACATGGTTGGTAGTTACACTTAGAAAATTAGGTGTTCTTTCTGGTTTGTTCCATCAATACAGAACCGTACTTGGAGGTTGAGGGGTATGGTGACAAGGACCTGGGTATGAAGTTAGAACTGCACTACATGGAAGAGACTTAAATTACAAATCTCTGTAGAATTTCTTAGGAAAATCCAAAGATGAAAAATAAAATAAATAAGAAAGGACAAATGAGACACCGGAAACATCTGTCTAAATTCGAAACATAACTATTCAGTCACGCAGTTTCCTCATCTGTAAAATGGAGCTGATTATGTTTATGGCACATGATTGGATAAAATGAAATAAAAATATGAAACTTCTGAAATTCTCTCAATTCAGTGCTTATGTTTCTGTATGTCTGACTTGGGAGATTTTAATTGTTCAACAAATTTTAAATCAGTTTCTTATATAATGAAATAGTTCATTAAAGTCACAGTAGTTTTGCTTCTCATTATCGTTGCCCTCCCTCCTACATTGTAGGGAAGGTTGACTAGTACCAGGCTTTTCCGCATCTGGAAACTGCATAATATTCAGTTTGTGAATAAAAATATTTTACCATTTCCTGGTCAATTTATTTTTTTAATCCCAAAATTTGGCTCATTCCTTTGTAAATGATGAAGAAGGCCAAAAACTAATGCAACTTTAAAAAAATGTGTTTTTAAATGACCATCATGTTCCGTAAAATAGCTCCACAAATTAAGTAATGTAGAAATTCTGTTTATGACTAAAATCCAGTTCTGAAAAAGAAACCATTCCCTGACTCGTTCACTTAAATAGTCATTAATAAATATTCACTGAGTGTCCATTATGTATTAACAATTATGTTAGATAATGAGAATTCAGAGTTGAGCAAACCCCAGAATTTCTCTTGGAAGGATTCTGAAAAGCGTAGAACATGTTTTCCAGGTGATCACCTGCCTTGAGCTTTCAGCCCCACTTCTCCAACAGCTGCAAAGGTTCTCAGAAACACATTTGCTGTACCTCCAACTACTTTGTCACTGTTGGCAGCAGACAGAGAGAATCATAGGTGGAGCTGTTCTTTTAGTAATTAAACAATGATCAAAACTTTGCTCATTTTTTCCACCATTTGTCATCTAATTTTCCATTAGATGTGTGACCAATATGTGTACAGGATCATACTATAACAACAACAAAAATACACTGACCGCACAAACAGAAAACAAAATATACTGGGTGAGGCATAATAATTTACGACTCGGTTTTAAAAACATGTATTCACCCCATAAAAGACATTTTCTAATTTAAGATTTTGCAAGGGACATCTGTTGTTTTGCATGACCACCTTATGTTCCTTTTTCTGGGGGCATCACCCTAGCTAGCTGTGCTT
The DNA here is from genome assembly GCA_004026665.1 of Murina feae. Classification (NCBI taxonomy): domain Eukaryota; kingdom Metazoa; phylum Chordata; class Mammalia; order Chiroptera; family Vespertilionidae; genus Murina; species Murina feae. Next base: position 7,968 of record PVJC01003167.1, read on the forward strand.
GGGGAAACCAATGCTGTTCCATTCTTAGTTCATATGTTTTGAGTATGCTCCTCAGATCTAGCGGTGGGAATGTGACATAAGCTGCCAATCAGGATATGCCAATCATCAGGCCATAGTCATTGGCTCTGAGGCAATCGTGTATGCAAGCTAATCCAATAAAAGCTTCACCTAAGTTGCTGGAAGAGTCTAAATAGAGGCAACATGGTCTTCCCTTTAGGGTTGCTAACAAATTAAGATGTATCCTTGGGACTTCAGGCTTCCATCTTGCAACCACATGGCGAGATTCATCCAGGGAGTGGAGCTAACTCAGGAGGCACAGCTAAAATGAGGGGAGAAAAATCACACCCCATGATATTTTAAGCCTTTTTTTCTAGATTAAAAATTCCTTAAAAATGTTTGTTTTGCTCTTTTTAAATTAGCAAACCTGTCACTTTTGCTAACTTCTTCTGCCTTTCTAGATGTTTATAAGGTAACCAGTATATATATGTTAAACACTCACTTTGCTTTAATAAGCTGCCTTTTAATCCGTTAGAGAAAGATTTAAAGGTTAAAGAATGATGTGGTAGGTAATTTATGTTTGAATTAACCTCCTGTTTTATAGACTATGTTAAAATGTGCCTATAAATATTTCTTTTTGGCATCTTCAGTCATCTTAATGGGTTAAGTGCCCAGCATGTTCTATGTGTTGTTCAATTCACAGCCATCTACCTGAGCAGCCATAGGCTTCCCTCCCATTTGCCACTTCCCTTTTCTTGTTTCCATCATTACTTCAAAGTCTGTCTCTTCTGCAGTGCAGGCCAGTGGGACCCTAAGAAGATCACTGTTAGAGATATATTTCTGGCCTTAACTTTCTGCTTTCGCCCCCCCAGGACTCTGATTCCTATAATAACCACAGGTGGAAATCCAAGAATATACATTTTTCACTTAGAAACCCAATGATTTTTATTCAAGTGAGCTTCTCTTTGTGAAGCATTGTTGAAGGGAATCCTAGAGGATTATGGCTGGAGGGAACTTTACATTCGATATAATTCATTTTTTATCCCCAGCACGCGACTTGCACTTTCCAAAACCAGAACCTAGACCCAGAGGTAAATGTACATGGTTCCAGCACTAGAATCCAAGTCTCTTGACTCTCTCCCAAGCCTTTTCCAATGTTCGTGTGTGGTCTTCACACTCAGACCGGCATTAGAACACAGCTGTGCTCTCCCCTGCAGCTCCTCTTCCCCCCTCCTCCTCCTCCTCCTCCTCCTCCTCCTCCTCCTCCTCCTCTTCCTTCTTCCTCCTGAGGACTAAACCCTTGACCTCAGCCAGCAAACCTGCAAATGTAGGTCATTTGTTACTATGTGAGCGACTGACAGTGTGTACTAGCCCCACATAGCAGTTTAGAATGAAGTAAAAAACATTGTCTTTAACAGCAGAGAACAAGTTCTAAAATAAAACCTCAAAAAGTTCAGATGCCTAGGACATGTTGGAGATCACTGAGCTTGAATCTCTCGTGATAAAGGGAAAGACTGGGATATTCCTGCTGCTGCTGCTGCTGCTGCTGCTGCTGCTGATGTTGAGGAGGAGGAAAGGAAGGAGGAGAGTGATGATGATGATAATGATAAATAGTAACATTCATTGAGAGCCAATAATATCCCAGACACTGTTCATCAGGTTCTGTATACATTATTTCTTTTATTCCTCACAACAGTCCTAAGACATAGGAATCATTATGACTCTCATTGCTGTTAGAAATAACCTGAGTCAGAAACTTGCCACAATTCCAGGTAAATGGTGTAGTTGGGAGTCAAAATCGACTAGTTGAGCTCTTGAGCTTGTGCAAAATAGGGTGGTGGCTAAATAATAAAGTTGAATGAGTTGCCCAAAGCAGGATGGGCAAATCCCCAAATTGAAGTCTTTAGGAATGGTCAGGAAGACCATTTCTCATGCTTCTTTTATTATGTCTCCAAGTCCCTAGGACAACATTACTATGTAAAATAATGACAGTATTGGTTACTAAGGCATTAAGAGAATAAACTTTATATGCTGTTTGAAAACATTAAGCTCTTTGAAAACAGCATGTCATGTAATCCTATGGTCACCCCATGAATTGGGTATTCTATTAAATTCTACTGCAGATAAATGCATAACTTGCCCAATGTCATTGCCCAAGTTGATAACAAAGACCTTGATCAGACACACTTCCTGAATTACTCAAGAGACTTTACTTGATTGTGTTCTTTTCTAGGTCTAAAAGTGTTAGAGCACTCCAGGAGTCCTTGTAATAAGGTACAAGAGCTTGGTTATCCCCTTGCAGAACTAACCCCCATCTTAATGTGGCTGTTGGTGGCTGAGAATCCTTCTGGAATGCTGTGTCTGGAGTTGTCATTAAACATTTTTCTATGACACCACAGTGGAATGACACCAACCTTAGTGTATCCCACAGAGGAAGCCAGATGGGGATAGGCCAAGGCTCAACTTCTGAATAAAAATGAACTTTATGTTTCACTTTTCCAAATCATTGCTGATAAGGAGCCCATTGGAAACAACCAAAAGGTACCCTTTCAGAGGCTGCGTTATGATGACTCAAAAGTGAATTACCAAAAAATAAAATTTTAAAGTCATATAGTTTTATATAACCTCTGTGTATAGTTTCAATAGCTTTCTGTTAGAGCTTTGTACTGTATCCCCCCTCTTACTAACAAAGCAGCTCTCTAGCTGATTTCCTGTCTGTGGTTTTGGGCTGAGTTAGAGTATGTGGGTTGATCCTACACCCCCAGTGGGCTCTCTCCCAATACCATCTGCACACCTCATTTGACACTGAATCATGCATTCTTCTGTCCTAATGTGTCTCTGGAATTACTGATTGTAATGTTATTTAAATTTGTGTGTGTTTAAATCTTGTGTCTTCAACTGGCTTGTAAGTTCCTTGAGGTCAGGGCCAGTGATTTCTTCTTCCTTGCAACCCCCATAATGCTGTTCAGTCCATAGCCAATGAAGTACATTGAAAGAACTCCCTCCATGCTGTCTGACTTCTCCATGCCTTGCACACTGTGGTGACTTCATAATGTTCATAAACTTGAGGCGCCATCTCTGCTCAAGGCATGGTTACAGGCCCCCAGGGGGGTTCAGTAAGAAGTGATGGGCAAGGGTCAGAATGCTTTGGCTTAAATACCAGTTCCATCACTCATTAGCTATCTGACTTCAGCAATTTTTAAACCTCTCTATAACTTGGTTTCTTCACTATTATATTGCAAATAATCATGCCTACATTCTAAAGTTGACTTAAGGTTTAAGTTAACACACATACATTGCCTAGAAGAGCCTGGGTATTTGGTAAATGATAAATAAACAGTGGCTATTATTATTACTTTTACCAATGCACTGTGGGCAAAGACCACCAGAAACATACCTATAGTTGAACAAGTCGGGATTATTGCTCATTGCAGTGAGCGAGAATGTATAACTTGAGGAACCAGTGGGACATCTCAGTAAGAAGGTGTTAGAAAGAACTCATTTAAGGTTTGAGCTTGTGGTAAGTGATTTTGGAGTGGATCTAAGAAAGCAGGGTTTTACTCTGGGTGGATGCTGTCAGAAAGTAGGGTTAATGCTATGATTGAGTATCTAAAGAAATCTTATTTTGAAGGAGAATCTAGATGAAAGATGAGTATCTAAAGGAGTCTTACATATGTAGGAACACCAGAGAGCGCTAAGGCTATAATTAGCGCTCAATCATATTATCCAGCAGTCAATCATATTATCCAGGAAAGAAAGAAGTTTGGTTGTTTTTGTGCTTTGGACCATGTTCATGTTTTTTCTGTATTCAGACAGGATTATGGAGAGGTCTTGTTTTTGTCTTATTCCATTGTTGTCACAAGGTGGTCTTGTCTGACATTGGTACTCTGTGAAAGTGTTCAAGTTCTATGGATGAGCACCATGGCTAAGCCGGCAGTACCAGGCCAGTTCGTGGCTATCCAAGGTGGCTTCTCTCTTTCTCATTATATTAAAGTAATAATCATAATAATAATGGCTTCCATTTATTGAACACTTTTTACTTTCCAGACATTGTGCTGAGCAGTTTACCTGCATTAATTTATATCAATCTTAACAACCATCCTGTAAAGTAGCGGTTATTAACTTTGTGCAATTGAGGAGGCTTAGAAACAGAGAGGTTGAAATAACTCAGCTAAAGTTACAGAGCTGAAAAGTGATACATTTTTATGAAAACCCAAGAACGACCAGCTCTGAAGTCTGTGATGCTCAACCCTATGGGAGCAACAGCTGATTAAGGAATTACTTTTGGTCCAGTGCTCTGCAAATCCTGTCTCATTTTTTTTCATGCTGAGAGTGGAGGGTAGAGTGGGCAGGTAATTCTGGAACTTGTCCTTAGAGTCAGATTATGGGGCTTAAAGTCCAAATTTCTGTAAAGAATGGGGAGTCATGTCATCAAGGAACGTAAGATGGACAAATGGAACAGGAGGCCTGATGTCTGCTTCTCTTTGATGCTTTCTTATTTCTGTGGATTGGTTTATAAGGACTTGTTGGCTCTCCTCAGATAAAATCCAGTGATAATAGAGCAAGAAAGACAGATTTTGTTTGTCATAAATGCAAACTCCACAAACACAATCTTTGAAGTTTACAATATTGAAGAGATTCATGTGTCCATGTCACTAATGCGCTAATGCATTCCTGTTAAAGAAGTAATTCTCATAAAGCCTCAGATGTGTAGGTGTTGGCTTGGCTGACACTGGAGAAGACTGATTAATATTCTGGACAAACATGTGGCTTTTCTACTTATGTTACAACTTTTTTTTTTAATCCTCACCTGAGGATATTTTTCCATTGATATTTAGAGAGAGAGAGAGTGGAAAAGAGAGGGAAAGACAGAAATATTGATGTGAGAGTAACATTGACTGGTTTCCTCCTGCACGCACCCCTGTGAGGGCCTGGGCTGGGGAGGAGCCTGCAACCAAGGTACATGCCCTTGACTTGAATCAAACCTGGGACTCTTCGGTCCGTAGGCTCTATCCACTGAGACAAATCATGTAACAACTTTTGAAAAAAATTTCCTTTTATAATATTGCCACTTTTTCCATATTTAGAAGTTCAAATAAACAGTGAAACTTTTTGAAACTGAGTGGAACTTTGTCCTGTATTTGGACAAAATACCAATATGGCTGTGGGCCTGCTGTCTGCTTCCAGGGTGGGACCATGTGAATTACAGGGGGCGGGGAGGAGATTTCTGGAATGTTGTCCTGTAACTTTGGTCTATCTTACTGTAATTGTTAGGATTCTACTTAGTTGTAACAAGCTCACTTAATCTGGCTTAGGAGAAAAATTGGCATATTTAGATAAGGTAGGGGGGATACCTTATAGTATTTTTGATCCCTGCTATCTATCTACTTTGCATATGGTACCTACATATCAATACCTTTTAGGATATCACCTCTTCTCCACGTGCTTCAGTAGTGTGGTCTTTTCTTCTGCCAATAGCCTGGCCATGTGATTCAGGTCTGTCCGCCAGAATCTCACATTTCCCCAGGCCCTGGGTATTGGCTCAGGATGGCCAGTTTGAGCCATTGCGAAGCATTAAGACTTTTACTGGAAACCCTGTAAAAGAGTCTCACTTTTGCCACTGAGAATAAACTTACCAGAGTAGAGCACTGGGAGACTCTGGGAGTCATCTTCTGAGCACAAGTGATGAGCCTGCCCAGAGCTGAAAGAAAGCACTACTGTGGAGAAAGAGAAGCAGTTGCATTGCTTGAGGCCTGGATCAAGCAATGCCTGAAGCTGGACACCTCCCAAATTGTTCACTAATCTGAAACAGTCAACTCTCTTGCTTCAGTCAGTTTAGGTTGAAATTTTCTCTCCTTGCAACTGAAACAGAGAAGGGCACTCAGTTCTGGTTCCACCTCTGCCCTTTAACATCCAGGCTTATGTCACCAGCACAGAAAATTCCAAGCTAACAATCCAGTGCTTCAGTTTATGGAGGTGGCTCTGACCCTACTCGTATCACTTGCAGAGCTTTCAAAAAACATCCCAGTGACTCTCTCCTCTCCCCAGATCAGGATCTTGGATCTGGAACTCTAGAGTGGTAGTTCAGGCTTTGGCAGTTTAGCAACGTCCCCTACCTGATTGCAAGGGAAACCAGGTGAAGAATCTAGTGTGAGGGACTATTTACAAAGAACGGGCTCTCCTGGTTGGTGAGCCCAACTCATCAGCAAGGCTGTCTGCTCATCTTGATTTGGGATGGCAAAGACAAAGCCAGTGCTCAGGTGTCCTGGGACAACATTCCATCTCCTGTCCCAGAGTCCCCGAAAGCCTGTCTCCATGAGCTGGACTCATGTGCACATATCACCCCTCTCATACCACACCATGCTGAGGCACCCATGTTAACCTCTCTTCATCTTGTCCAGATGAGGCTAAGCAGGGAGAAAAGGTGGGGCTGTGCTTCACCAGAAGCCTTACATTAGAAGGTGGGGAGGAATCAGCCTCCTAACAGTGAAGATTTTGAAATGTCCCTGTATGGCTCAGGTGTCACTCATGGCCAGAGAGTCGGCATCATCCAGCATGGACATGGCTGCTGGAGTCCCAGCCTTGCCTTGTGGGTCTGGATGCAGGGTGTGTGCGAGAAGCAGTGCCAGTTTTGTGAACTGGATAAACATTCCAAAAGTTCCCAAAAGAGAAATGCTATAGGTGGAGACAAAAGGGAGAGTAGTAGGATTATATCCCCTGTATTTCTCATCAATCGAATCTAGCACTCCCTTCAAACCCTCCATCCACGATGAGACATTCTGTTTGAGGAAAAGAACATTGCATTTGGAAGAAGAAAGAAAGAAATGATGGAGAAATATGGCAAAAGAAGTATGGGTGAAGGACTGCGAGAGCCTTGGAAAAGGACCTGCTTAGAAACAAAATCTTTGGAGCCCAAGTTGCCAAAAGAACAGAGGGTGGGGAAAACCTACCTCCCTATCCCAACTGATACCATAAACGTCAGCGGGAGAAAACCTGAGTTTGTTTGAACAGCTGGAGTAGGGAGTTAGTGTAGTCCAGCCGCTCTGTCAGGGTGCCCCTCCCAAGAGCAATTAACCCCAGCATCCAAGAATGACTGGCCTGCGAAGGGCCTAAGTGCTGGTCAACTAAGCCCCAGGTATGGGAGGCCCCAGGAGGGGAAGAGGCTAGTTAGTGGCGGGACAAGGACTAGCCTCGATGTCTTCTGACTTTGGATGGTGCATGTTCCACTTAAAAACAGGATTTACCAGAAAGAGCCCCAGTGAATCCCTCCTCCTCACCCCCTGCCAAGTGAACCCGTGTCCCTTCTTTTAAGACAGAAGAACATTCCCTTCCCAGCTGCTGCCCACCGCTCCCAGCAGGGTCAGCTCTAAGTAAGACTATAAAGTAGTCACTGGACCTGCAGACAGATCTCATTTGTGAAGAAAACAGCACACTCATGACGAGGTTCCTCAGAGGACTCTTTCCCACTCTGTCGTGCCGCAGGATGGCTATCATCGTGTGTCAATGAGGCCTTTTCTCTTTTTAATTTTCTTTCATTCTTTTTTCCTCTTTGGAAACAGTAAAATCACATTATTTCAGACTAGTGAGAGCATGTCCACGTGGACTAGTGACTATGATCAATCTGACTGTGTTTCCAAAGAAACACGTTTTCATTATTTGAAAATGTGCCTCGACAAGCCCAGTTTGGTGACTCTGTTTCTTACAAGAAGCCCTCGAGGTGTCTGTTTAAGCAACATACGCTCAATAACTGTTTTTTAGTGCCTGCTGTATGCTGGTGATGGGATCATTGGTAGAATTGCAAAGATGAAAATCGTCCGTCTCTGCGTTTAAGAAGTTTACAGTAGAGTGGATGGTAGGATAATTAATTAAGATGAAGGTTTTTTGCAGGATACCAGAGTCTCTAAAACCATTGATAAAATGGACCTTTTTCACGCAGCTTAAACATCTGCCAGTCTTGTGCCTCGGAATTTTCTTCATGCTCTCCATGCCCTCAGCAAACCTTTTCATTATGGAAAGTATATAGAGGAAGATCAGCAAAGCTCCAGTTCGAGGGACTGCAAATTCTGACTCTATGGGACAAGTTTGCATGAGGTATTCCTTGCACACAGTAACCCCCGCAGAGCACATAACCTTTCTTGCACCAGAATAACAAATCCAATGCATGTGTTTGCTGGTCTGATAAAGCTTATCTCTCTGTCCTAATCTCTGCAAAAGGCATGAGGGTATGTCCCCCCTTGGCCCCATCTCTAAATCCCCTCTAGCCCTGAACTCCCAGCCTCTCCCCAGGCGGTGGGGAGAAGGGGCCCCTGTTATCTGGCTTTGCTGATATGCCAAGCTAATGGCATGAAGCTGTCTTGGCTGTCCAGAATGGAAGGAACAGAACACCAATTTAAATCATGAAAAAAAGTCAGTGAATCTATCATCATTAATCTTGCTGTCAGTTTTAATTTTGGGGACATTACCTCACTCAACACCAGTTGAAAAGAACTGCCAAAACCGATGATGTCATCATCACTAGCCACATCTGACCCTGCCTGCTGATTCTCAGAGCTCGGAGCAAGTTAATAAATCCCCTGGCACTTGGACACACAGTAGAGTTTTATTACAATGAAGGTATAACCCGTGATGTTGTTTCAATTAAATGGCCTGAGAAAAATACTTTCTTGTGTTTAGCAAAACTGTAAAACATAATTATCCTCATGCAGTTCATTGTGCTGACGTGATGATTATATATTCTCTTCTTCATCCTCTCTCTCTCTCTCACACACACACACACACAGTCTCAGAGAGGTGTGGAGGGAATTCCAAACATGGCTCTAAAGACTGAATATCCCACACAAATACCTTTTCTAGGCCACCACCTCTGACTGCTGGCTGCATGGCTGCAGAACTGCACCGGGGCACACAGGAACCTTCTGTGGGAAGAGCAGTTGAGGGAAGCCTGGACTTGGTTGGCATTTGAAATCTTGAAGCAGAATCTTGACTCTCTTAAAAGGGGGCGGATACACTGGTGAAAACCTTGGACACCCACAGCTGCTGACTCAAAACTCAGAGCTCGTGGCTCTTCAAATATGTATGAATAATTCCCCTCGACATGTTTGCTAACTGTTAACAATATTAGTTTTTGCTGCTTCTTACTCATGGCCCATCTGAAGTCCCCTGACCTGATCCTCCTGTGAAGTCATCCTGCTGAGCGGCATCATGGTGTCAGGGGCATTGCCATGGCGTTGGCCGGCACATGGGCCGTAAACACAGTCCCTGATGGGGCCCTGACGGTGCAGCTGGAGGAGAACAGGGCAGTAAGGTGAGAGGCCTCCCTCTTCCCAACCCAATTTTCTTTTAAGCAAACAACAAGTTCAGAGGACATTACACTGGGTACATGACGTTGATGTTTCCAAACACTCTTTGGTGGTAATTATCTCCTCCCTTAAGCACTGTCTGTATGATAGGATATTAGGTATGTGTGGCTGCATGCATGTATACATGGACATACATACACACACACACACACACATTTTAAAGCATTGAGCATGGTGAGAGTTGGTAAGCATCAGAAACCTGGCTCTCTCCATAAGTCCTTCCCCTCGGAGTTACTCCATGTGACTCTTCCTAAACTCCTATTTCCCCCCACCCCAGCAGGCGCCCCTAAATGGCCCTCATCAATCATGCCAAATAGTACAGTTGGCTTTGCACAGAGCACAAATGAGGATGACGGAAGACCCCCAAGCTCATTTTTCATGCCCATCTCCAACAGGAACTGGTCCTCAGTCTCCAGGATGAGCAAGCAGTACACAAATTCCCTATCCCTTTTGCCCTCCCAGATGGAGGCCCATGGGGATTCTTTATTGTTGTTTGTAGTGGTCTAATATAAAATATATCCATTCACAAGATACATTGGCTGACGTAAGAATCCTGATCTGTGTCCTGTTAACAATCCCTGCTGCTTATGGGATATTATCTTGACATACTTGTTAAACCTCAATAAATATGTTCTTAATAAGCATGTGGTATTTAACATATAATAACTGTCATATTAGGACTAAATTAAATTCTTGCTCATGAAACTGAATTTAAAGTGTGACCAGTCTTTTCCTGGCTAAGAAGTGATTTGAAATAACCATAGCATGGACATTTCTTTTGGAGAGAAAAGACTGTTTAAAAGTCATTTGTTTTGATGATATGATTAAAGCAAAATTGCATTAAAAAATTCATACATGGGAGATGGAAGTGAATATAACCTACAGAGGAGTTGTAAAATACAGGAAATCGTCAAGTTAAAGGGCCACCTTCAGAACACACTCATTTCCTGTCTGGATCACACAGACTGTGAAGTGTGTGCTAAGGGAAAGGCTTGTCTCTCTTTGTTCTTCATGTCCTTCTCCATTGCCCAGCATGAAAGTAGGGGACAATGCTCATTTTGGACAAAAGAGTGAAGAACAAAAATTAGGTCACAAAGCACTCACTTCCTTTATCAGTGACCCCTCTACCCTCTGTATGGTTGCTCTGTCAGTTTTACTCATTTTGTTCCCTGTTTATATTGTTTCCCACCCACATGCCACACTCTAATATTTTCCTTGACACTTTGATAATCCCCAGTGTGAGGGGTGAGGGGAGGGGGGGGCAGGCAGAAGAAGGCTTGCGGAGGACCAGTTGGGGAGATGCGTGCCATGTTGTGTTTTGGATGATGGATTTTGTTCAGGCAGGGAGATTGCCCAAAGGGCTTTGGAGGTGTAAGAAGCAGAAGGTTGTGTAAATCTTCGCCTGAGAAGCAACCTACTCTATGGGGTAGGATAAAGCTTGAGAGTAGAGCAAGAGTGAAAGAGAGAGATTGAGAGATGGAGGCCTACTGCTGGAAGAGGCAAAGAAGATCCAGCCGCTATCAGGAAAGGCTATGTGGAGGAGGTGGCACTTCATCTGAGCCTCTAAAGCCTTAGGAGGAGTCACAGTCGTCCTGGTGAAAGCAGAGGTCACATGAATCCAGACACTGGTCCTATGGTTCCCAGCCAGTAGCTTCAGCATCACTTAGGAACTTGTTGGAAATGCACATTCTTGCCTGCCAACCCCTGGGTCTGTGGAACCAGAAACTCTGGCAGTGTGGTCAAGCACTCTGCTTTATCAGACCTTCAAGTGACTTAGGCACACGCCAGAATGTGCAAGCCACGTCTCTGGAACAGGCTTCCTCAACCTCAGCACTGCACACATGTGGGGCAGGATATTTCTTTATTGTGAGCACTATTCTGTGCATTGTAGAATATTTAGCATCCATGGCCTCTACCCACTAGAGGCCAATAGCCTCTTCACAGTTGTTACAACTGCAAATATCCACAGACATGGCCAGATCTCCCCAAGGAGCAAAATTGTTCACCCTAATTGAGAATCTTTGCCCTAAGAGAAAGAACGGTGTATGATAATGATGGCGGTAGGGATCTGAGTAGGTTTGAGAAGTAATGAGTGCTCCAGCATGACAAGTCTTCTAGGTAAGTGTATAGAAATGTTGGAAACTAAGCTACGAAGGAAGATTTGATGATGAGTTAGGATACCACTGAATGGTGTTAAGTTTGTTGAGACTTATTCACAGGGCACTAGGGAGTCACTGACAGATTTAGGTAGAGTGTGACAGATCTAAGTCTCTGCTTTGGAATACACTAGATTAGAGCAGAGACTTCAAACCCTTGTGAGAAATACAGTTACATAATGGCTCACTGCATAGATAATACACCTTTAACAAACATTTACAAATGATGTTTATGTTATTTGTAATCCAGTCTGATTTTTTCTGTTCTCTTTTGTCTTTTAAATACTGGTCATGACACACTACATGATTTCATAACCCACTAATGGACAATGCCCACTGCTTGAAAAACACTGGCTTAGCATTGAAAAATTGAAAGACATTGGAAGCAAGGGAGCAGAGATATTGGAAGAGGCATAATTTCAAGTGCCCGAAAAAAAAAAGTGTGGATTTTATCAATTTTCATAATTATTTTTTTTAGTGCCACCAACATAAATAGATGCCAAAATAATAGAGTTGGGAAAGTTGTTTTTGCTTTTATTTTCTTCCTATTTTTTTGGCAGGAGGGACATGATGTTTCTGGCTATGGATCTGCAGAATTTGAGCTACTTAGCATGGTAGAAATGTCCAGAAAACCTCAGGAGATGTAGGCTGTGGCATGGAATACTTCGGGTCAGGGGTGATGTGTGGATTTATGAGTCATGCCCATTCAAGGCCTGGTGGATGAGGTCACCAGAGGAGGAGAATGTGGTTTCTGAGACTAATAGCTTCTCCCTGTATATTGATATCTATCTGAGTAATAATATTCGTTTCTAGTGTAATAAAGACCCACTCAGCAGATGGTATCACATCATAAATAAGTCAAAGCAAACCCAAGACGTGATCCTTGCCCTTTGAGAGGCTATAATTCACTCAGGCCCCCTGGCTTGAGCCACATGGTATTTTTACATTTACTGAGCACCAACTGTCAGCCACAGACTATCCTAAGTACTAAGAATAAAGCAGAGAACAAAATCAACACCCCTGCCAGCATGGAGCTTATTATCTAGTACAGGGCTATGGACTATAAACAGATCAAACAAGCAAATGAACAAATAACTGAAATATATAGTGTCAGATAGTGGTCAATGCTATGGAGTAAAATGAAGCAGGGAAGGGGAGAAAGTTCCAGGTGGAAGAATTGTAACCGTAAATCAGGGGAGTCCTTGAAAAAGTTGCCATTGAACCAGGGGAGTCCCTGGTTTTTTGGAATGACTGACATGACCAGGGATAAAAGCATGAGAATGGTACTGATGGTTTTGGGGCAGAGCATGATGGAAGGTTATAAACGGGGAGGGAGACAGGATGTGTGGCTCTTGCTAGGACTACTCAGTTTGGGCTCCTATTTTACTTCTGCTTTGGAGGTATAGAGGTCCTCCACCTTGGTTTCTGCCTTCTTCATCTCATGTAGTTCCATTGACTAACTCTCCCTTTCCAATCACAGAACTCTCTGAACATGGGGATCTTAGAATTTACTCTGGTCTAAGAGGCACTGGTCTCCTGTTCTAGGTGATTCTGTTTGTAGCTGCCTCTGGGGCACTGTTTCTATGGGATGTTAAAAATTATACATGAAAATAGGATTCTGTGGTCAACTGCATTTGGGAAATGCTGGGCTAAACAAGTTTACCAGGATTGTTGACTGTAGACTTCACAAAATCTGTAATGTGCTGCTGGGCATTGCAAATCTCCACAAAGGAAACAGAACAGGTGTGGTTTTCCAATCTTATTGGGCCATGGAAACCCTTTGTTATGGAAATTCTCTCAGAAGACTGTTGTTCCCAGTACACACTTTAGGATACAGTCAACTGCTATATTGTATGATGATGGACAAATCATTTAGCCCTTCTGAACCTTACTCTCTTCATCCATAAAATGAGAATGTTGGTCTGCTGCCCAAAGAATGTCAACAGTACCACGGGACCCTCGGTCCTTGGCCTTGTTCATGATTTTATCAGTGTCTTTGGTGAGGAGAAAAGGGATAATTATCACATCTGGAGATGACACAAGGTTGGGAAAGGTGACTAATAGGTCAGGTGACAGAATCAAGACTTAAATGTCTCTTGACATGTTAGAATAATAGGCCAGTCTGATCTGTAGAAAATTTAATAAGGATGAATATCTAGTCCTGCAAATAGTTTTAGAAAATTGATTTTTAAAGTATGAGATGTGGGAGAGCAGGTTTGACAGCAGTTTATATGGAAAAAGACCTGAAGGTTTTGACTGACCACAAGCCCAAGACAAGCCATCTGGGAATATGGCTGCTCTAAAACTGAACCCAATGAGGCTTTATTAACAGAAATAATCCTATTATGAGGGAAATTTGGCCTCCTCTGGGGCTGGCTCTTCTCCTCAGTTACCGCCTGAAGTATTAATATCTAACAGTTTTTAGTACTTATTAAAATTTTGTTATATGTATTGTGCCTGGCATGTGTCATCTGATATAGTCTCCCCCCTCCCCAAATATACACATCACGTGCTATTATAATCATTTCCATTCTACAGGTGTGGACATTGGGGTTCAAAGGCCACACCAAAAGTAAGCTATAGAGCCTGGATTTGAAAACAGGTGGGCTCTGTCCAGGACATGGGTTATGCTAACTTCTACTAGGATGACAAGAGATCTGGGAATCATAGATTTGAGGGAACAAGTAATACTTTTTAAAATGTTAAAGGGCTAAAGATGAGCACAGTCTCTTAACACAAAAGCTCTTCAGTTGAAGAGGCAATGATTCTTGCTTTGCTAATTCATTGGGTGGAACTGGAATGGAAGCCACAGAGGAAGATTTTAATCTAATCTAATAAAAGGGTAATATGCAAATTAACCACCACTCTGAGATTCCTAAGCCACACCCACCAACCAATCAGAGTGGCTGTATGCAAATTAACCCAGCCAAAATGGTGGCTGGCAGCCACGGAGCTAGAGCAAACAGGAGGCTTCCATTGCACCAGTGATGAAGTTGAAACTGCCTGCCTAGGCCGGCCGGGCCTCTGCTCAAGGCAACAAAGTTTCAATTATAGAAGATAAATAAACCCCAGAAACCTGATTCCAGCCAGCCTTGCTGGGATGTTGGGTCAATGGGAGCTGTGGGCAGCCTGAAAACAGTCCTCAGCCCCTCACCCAGGCTGGACACCCCCCCATGGGGTGAGGGTCTCCACTGGGGGGGTTGGCCAGCCTGCAAACAGCCATCAGCCCGTCAGCCAGGCTGGCCAGGCAGGCCAGCAGGTGGACATCCCCCAAGGGGTCCCAGGCCAGACACAGGCCGGGCTGAGGGACCCCCCCGGAGTGCACAAATTTTTGTGCACCGGGCCCCTAGTTTAAATAAGAAAAGACTTTCTAAGGGTTAGACTAATCTAAGTTTTAGATTTATGGACTTAGAACAAGCTTTACTCTCTCTGACAAGAAACCAGTTGAGTCAAAAGGTAGAGGTCATCAAGCCTGTTAACCCTGTAACTGAAATATGTGTAGAAACAATGGAGGCACCATGGAGGTGTGATCTACTGCCTCCAGGGGGCATGGGAGGAGCCCAGGGAGGGTTCATGATGAGGAGATGCTTGAAGTACCAGCAGGAATTTAATTTAGGCAAACAAGAGAAGAAAGGACAAAACTAGCCGAGGAAGTAATAGGATCAACTACGCAAAGGCCCACATAATGTGGTGACGGGAAAACCTTCCACCTCTTGAGTTGTTCTATGATTGGGTCATTGGCTATTACCTAAGGCACCCAGGATGATTTTAGGTGGATGGCACAAACTCCAGACATCAAATAAGACTGAAATCATAATGAAAAAAGGTCCCCCCCCCCCTTTCCGGCTGGTTTTGCTTGGTGGTTAGAGAGTCAACCAGTAGATGGAAGAGTCAGGTTTGATTCCCAGTCAAGGGTCAAGGGCAAGTACCTGGGATGCAGGTCTGATCCCGGCCTGGGTTGGGGCATGTGCAGGGGATAACCAATTGATGTTTCTCTCTCTCTCCCGCTCCCTCCCTCCCACTCTCTGTAAGGATTAATGCAAAAAAAATCCTTGGATGAGGATTAACAAAAAAAAGGTTTTTTTTTCTTAAAGTTATCTTTTTTTATTTTATTTTATTTTAAATATATTTTATTGATTTTTTACAGAGAGGAAGGGAGAGGAATAGAGAGTTAGAAACATCGATGAGAGAGAAACATTGATCAGCTGCCTCCTGCACACTTCCCATTGGAGATGTGCCCGCAACCACGGTACATACCCCTGACCAGAATCAAACCTGGGACCCTTGAGTCCACAGGCCGACGCTCTATCCACTGAGCCAAACCGGTTAGGGCAAAGTTATCTTTTTTTAAAATTTTGTTTTATTGCTAAAGTATTACAACGTGTGTTAGATAGGTCTCCAATTTTTCCCTTGACCTTCTCCCCTCCTCCCCTACCCTCCAGTGTCTTGTGTCCATTGATTATGCTCATATGCATGCATACAAGGCTTTCAGTTGATCTCTTAACTCCTCCCCCCAGCCCTCCCCAGCCTTCCAGCTCTAGGTTGACAGTTTGTTCATTGCTGTTCTGCCTCTATATCTGTTTATGTTTATCAATTTATAATGGTCTTTATTATCCATAGATGAGTGAGGACATGTGGTATTTTTTTTTCATTGACTGGCTTATTTCACTTAGCATAATGCTCTCCAGTTCCATCCATGCTGCTGCAAATAGTAAGAATTCCTTCTTTTTTATAGCAGCATAGTATTCCATTATGTAGATGTACCACAGTTTCCTAATCCACTCATCTGCTGATGGGCACTTAGGCTGATTCCAAATCTTAGCTATGGTGAATTGTGCTTCCATGAACATAGGGGTGCCTATATCCCTTCTGATTGGTGTTTCTGGTTCTTTTAATCTTTCTGAACATGTCAAGGAGAATGTGTTAGATTGATGCTGATATGCAGACAGCCTTTTAACAAAGAGAGAGCAGATCTCAAATTTCTCTCTCTGTGCCTCAGTTGTCTTTTCTGCAAAATGAGGGTTGACAGAGTGACAATAGGTACTAATTCATAGAGTTGTGGTGATTAACTGACATATATTTTTTTGGAAAGCATTCCAAATCAGGCTGGGCACATACTAAGACCTCAATAAATATTGCATGATATTATTTTCATTTTTGTTGCTACTGTCTTCCTAGATAGGCATCACTTATCTGGCTGGGAATGTAATAATATGGCTTTGTTTTTATTAAATTCATTTTTACAGTTAACAGTTACCTTCTGTCTGTTGTAACTGATACTAGTTTCTTTTGAAATTAGATTTTTAAAAATAAAGAATAATAAAAAGTGGTACATGGAAAAAGCACAGTCGTGCAGGCAGAATGTGAATGAATGCAGTTTGGGAAATGTGGACCTGGATGATCTCTAAGGGTCTTTGCAGTTCTACGAGCCAAAGATTGTACTGATGAAGGGAGGCCCAGAGAGAAGAGGGACTTTACTCAAGGTCACGGGCCTCATTAATGGCAGAGCCAGGGAGCAGATGCAAGACCTCCAGATACTCAGCCTCATGTTCTTCTCTCTGAGTCATGCACATGGTCCCAAGCACCAGTACTTCTCAGCTGAGAGAGCCCTGTCCTGGCCTTACCCTGGTAGAAGCAGGACCAACAGGGGTGCAACCCTGAAGAAAGCTCTGCTCTCTCCCTCGGACTGCAGCAGACCCTGACCCATGTCCTAAAAGCAACAATTGCCTGTGGTAATCTTATGCGTTCTCATTGAGCCCTGACACCACATTCAGCGCTGGGAATTTGGGTGGGCCTAGAACGAGTGCCTTTAGTATTACTGCTGTAATTCAAAACATCCAAATTATTATTTTCTCCATAAGATGCAGCCAGGAGGGTGCTGTTAAATGGGGGAGAGGGGGGAGTGTTTGTTAAACTAGGCGTTCCAACAAAATGTCCTCCTTTGCCATTAAATCATAGCATTTCTAAATGAAATGATATTTTTCAAACTTTGGCAGTGCCTGAAATTTGGACATTGTGCAGGTTTTTTTTTTTCTCCCTTTCCCATTTCATGCTTTTTCTCTATGTGATCCAGTGAATTATTTTTTGCTGGCTTTACTTTTCTTGTTTGCTTTTCCTTATGACCCAAGTTCTCTACCTTCCCCAAAGACCTCGGTTAATTTGATTTTCTGCCCACAACTTATCATTTTAATGAATAATGAGGGTGATAAATAGAGTCTCAAGAGAGTACAACCCATTGCCCAAATGGGTTGCTTCCTAGTGTCCCCTTTTTCTAGTGTTAACTGTGAAGGGCTTCATGTAAAGAGATTTGCTTGTTACCATGACATCCTCAACCAGAAAATGAATGAAGGTCTATTGATACGATCGTTAACTCCAAAAAGACTAAAGTCGATCAATAAAATCTATGAAAAAAATTGCTTCAACCATATTAACCCCTCTACTGGACAAGTGCAAACAATACCAACGTCTACCTACACATTCTCCAATCACCCTTGATTCCACAGGGCAGTTCTGAGTGGAGTTGACTTGCTGAGTCCCAGCTTGTCTCTCACTTCCTGATCTTCATCTGGCAAGGCCTGCACAATTCATCTGAGTGGCTTCTGCATCCTCTGCCCCCTGTTGGAGTACAACACCTCGGCTGAGCAGCTGAGGAAATCCATTGTCAGGCCGGGGTGTGTCTGAGCCTACAGCTGGGCTGCTCTCCTCCTGTAAGACCCAGGAGACATGGAGTAGGACTGAGGTTGTAAGACAAAACTCCCTGTATTCTGGCTCACATTAGGAAAGATACCCCTGGTGACTTTGGAGGGATGGTTTGATTGCTCCTCTGCTCTCTGTCCTGGAAACACATCATGCTTCTTGGTCAGTGTGTCTCCATAGGCTTGGCTGTATCTATTTGGGGGACTCCTTTTTCTGCCTTTTTGCCAGCTCTCTTTTCTTAAGCAATCCTTTAGGCCTATAACCTAACTTTGGAGAGTTTGGACTCAGCACTCAGGACACAGAAATGAGAAGAGCAACTCTGTTCCCTGGCTTGGCCTGGGAATGGGATGTTCTCATTGATTGAGTATCTTGGTATTCATTCACTCATTTCTTCATTCGTTTAACAATATTTATTAACAATAGTGTCAAGGACTATTTGAGAAATGATCTATGAAGAAAACAGATAAGAATTTTCTTACTTGGGATTAAGACCAGTTTCATAATTTGCAGGGCCCAGTGCAAAGCCCTTAGTTCAACAATTGGTAAGGATTTCAAGATGGCAACACCAGCATATTAAAACATGGGACCCAGCCCTGACCGGTTTGGCTCAGTGGATAGAGCATCAGCCTGAGGACTGAAGGGTCGCAGGTTCGATTCCGGTCAAGGGCTTGTGCCTTGGTTGCGGGCACATCCCTAGTGGGGAGTGTGCAGGAGGCAGCTGATCGATGTTTCTCTCTCATTGCTGTTTCTGGCTCTCTATCCCTCTCCCTTCCTCTCTGTAAGAAATCAGTAAAATATATTAAAAAAATAAAAATAAAACATGGGACCCACATTAAAAGTGTGGGGCCCAGTGTGACTTGCAAGGTTGCACACCCAGGAAGCTAGCCCAGGTAGGGATAAGGGGAAAGTTAAGATGTGCACAGCAGCTGGATGGCCAATGCAAGGGATGGGACACAATAACTCTATTTTCTACAGAAGTGACAATAGTTGGATTCTCCTTGGCTGATTCAGGGGTCAAGACTATTTTTCTGGGTATCAGGCCATCATTATATTGTCATTAGTCATTGCACAATTATAGTCTTGGCTTTGTGAGCTGGATGATGGCTTACAGAGAGTCACTATGCTTGGGGATTCTAAAAGGAGTCACGATCCCACAGAAATGATACTTTTTAAGATTAAACTGAGTAGTTTTTATGATTGCTTTCTATAACCTCCTAAAAATCCTCTCACTATCCAAACAGAGAAAAGTAAACATACCACAAGAACTGAAATTGTGACAGCTGCAGTTAATCGGGTAACGGGGGACAACCTGTTTAAAAGGGATCCCAGCGGAGTACCACACAATAAATGGGCGCAGGGGTTAACTTCTCAGAAGATCCGCATAGATCCTCAATGTGATTTTTAATACATTAGCCATAAGCCATTCGTGAATGGTAATTCCATTGTTTCCTGAATTTGAAGTCCCAGGCTCATGCCAGCCCCTTCTGTTACGCCTGCTCCAATGTTTCCCTTCCATCCAAAAGTAATGAAAAGAGAGCCAAAGCTCTGACAGTCAGATTTTGTTAATTTCACTTCTGGGGGGAAAAAACATAAAAAAAACCAGGAATATGATTCCGAATTTCAAGCCCAACTGACAAGGAGGGAAACTGGAGTGAGTGAATGTGCTGGCATACGTATCCCAGAGTTGTATGAAAACAAAATAAACCATGTCATCTTTGGAAATGAAAACCAATTGAGTAATAGCACTGTGCAGGAATGGTGTTTTTCTCAAGGTGACTCTTTCACAACTTGGACTGCTCGGGGACAAATATGTTTGACAAGCGATGAGGCTGGTCATCATTGTCTAGTCCAGAGTGTAGAGAGATAATTGAATGAGAAATCAGAATACCTGGTTTTTGAGTCCTATATCTGCCATTATGTCAACTTCCTAGCTCTCTGAGCTGTTTCTCCTCTTTAAAGTGAAGGTGGTAGGAATCAACTACTACTGAATGTAATTGCGAGGCTGAAATTAGCAACATAGGTATATGAAAGTACTTGTAATCTTCAGAGCACTTGAAAGATGTTGGGATATTATTATTGCTATGCTGTTACTATTGGTTTCTATTTTCCAAGGTGAGCTCTTTAGGAGGCAAATGCAAACATGGGATGAAAGAGACATTGCAGGTGGAGCCATCTGATCCTTTGCTTTGGAGGAAGTGGATAAATTATCAGATTTTGCTGGGCAGTGATGGTGGAGGGCAGCTGAATTCTGTCACAGAAAATTTAAAGGCCCTCCCCTTTTTCATTTCCCTCCGTGAACCTCTGCCTGTAGTAATAAAAATCCCTGTGTTTGTGCCTGTGTCGCTTCATTTTAAGAGCTTGACTTTTATATGAATCTTTGTCCCTATGTGGGACTGCTGAGTATTATTTCTGCCTCATCTTACCGATAAAGAAAGGGAAGTGTGTGACATTAAATGATTTGCCCAGGTCACTCAGAAAGTCAGTGACGGAGTCTATGAAAAAAAGAGTCCCTTGTTACCCCTCATTCTCCACTCCAGCTCCCAGAGGAAACCCTGCAAAGTGTCCAGGATAGTCTGATATTCAGCCCTCCTTCTGTGCCAGGACCAGGAGCCACGGTCATCCCTGTAGGGCATGGGATTGACCTCCCCGCCCCATTTGACTGGGGGAGCTTGTTTTCTTGCAAGACCAACACAGGATTAGCACACAGGATTAGAAGCAATATCTCCTGTGTGCAAAGCCCTGAAGGCTAGGTGCTGGCAGACACTGTGAGGGGACCTGCCACACTGACTGTGGAAGCACAAGCGGAGGAACCTAGAAAGACCTGCTCTGGAGAGCCGTTTATACCTGGCTTTGAACCTCAGGGTAGCCACTTCCCAGCTTTGTGACTTTCAATGAGTTACAGAACCCCTCTGAGCCTCAGTTCTTTCACTTTTAAAATGGGCTTTTAGCATCTACCTCAGGAGGCTTATTGTGAGAATCCCAGAGCCTATACATGTCTGTAACTGTGGGCATACATGAAGAATGAGACTGAGAAAGAATGGGAGCCCAACACATGCTTAGCATAGGTTGATAGTGCAAGAAACATCATTTCTACATTTCTTTTCCTGAATTAGCCAGCTATGAATCCTGACATTCTTGACTATAAGACACTTTTCAAGGGCTCTCATAAAGAATTATGTACTACATTGTATTCACAGAGAATTATTTAGTTCTTAGAGAGAGACTATGGGAATGGTCCCAGAGCAGGTGAGGCCTCAGGCATTGACTCCCCTTAGTTCCCTGAACTCCCTTTAAAAGGGCTCAGTTGCTATTACTAGTACTTGTTTTAAAGTCTGTCTTTCCTGCCAGACTCTCAGCCCCCTGAGGGCAGTGACAGTGTCTGTCCTGTTCATGACTGTTCTCACCTACACTGAGCTTACTGCCTGCACATTTAGGGAACCAGTAAATGTTGCTGATGCATGATTATGTGTAAGGTCGGCAGGAGTTAAGTTAGAATGGACTGCTAAGAAGATAAGCACATTTCAAGTCCATTTCCATCTTTTCAATATTGGTGTGTACAGGACAATCTGGTTCTTACCACAAGAACCTTGAGTCTGGCAGGACCTGTGTTTGTTCACTCATTCATTCAACAAAATACATTTTAGCATCAACTACATGCCAAGGACTATCCATGTGCCAGGATGCATATTGAAGTGACCTAAAGAAACCCAAATCCCTGTATTCTAGGAGATTGCATTCTAGTGGGGGAAAACAGACAACAGATTAATAACTATACCATGTGGCAGGGGCTGTGGAGATCTGTGAAGGAAAGTGAGGCTGGGTGGGAGCGCTGGGAAGTAAGACGGGTGTCTTTTCAGATGAAAGAGAGACTAGATAAAGGGAAAAGGAGCAGAAGCCCCAGGCCTTGAGGGGCAGAGCCTGGGTACCAGAGCAAGCAGTTGGAGGTAGAAGTTGACTGTCCTGATTGGCATTTACTCTGGTGGAGGGTGGGAGCCCGAGGGGGGAGGGGAAGCTATTGGCACCAGGATGGGGATTGTGAAGAAAATACATTTTATGCTTGTCAGTCTTGCTCCAGGCAATCCTGGCTCCTCTTTCAGGCAAGTGCAGGTGACCATTCTAGTCCTTGGGCTAGAGAAACAGCTGTGGCTTTGTTTGATACCTTGGCCAATGTTCTCATGACTTTTTAATGATGGAAAATGCAAACCTGTAGGAATGATTCCCACACTACCTGAAGGCTGAACACCTAGTTATGTTACCGGGCTGCTGCAGGCCATAACTCCTTGGCTCTGCGAGGGGATAAGCTGAGAAAATAGCCCTTGGGAACCAATCCAGGCAGATGCACCTCTCCCCACCCACCTCCCCCAACCCCAAATCCTCCACTGATGCAGCAGGAGAGCCTGGGCAGGAAAGAGGAGCAGGCAGCTCCCCACCAGCAGCGCGGCAGTTAATCTTACATGTGAAGAAATTTGCAGGCAGTTAAGAGAGGACATATTTCCAATTTCTCCTGAGAGAAGCTGAAGGGAAAGTCGCACCTCCCAGTTGTTCCCGGTTCACAGTGAAGAGCCTGAGAAATCACAGGAGGAGGAGGAAATGTGAAACAGCTCCTCTGAGGAGCTCCGAAGCACAGTGGCAGCTGGAAAACCTTGATTTCCTCAGGTTTCCAAACTTCCTCAGCGAACTTCACTGTTGTTCTCCGTCTGGTGTGAACTGATTAATTCTTCAAAATGATGAGGAAGCCGCAGAAATCCAGGCTGTTTTTCTCTCTTCTGAGGCGAGCAAGAAATATATCTTGTCACTACCTTCTAGTTTGTTTTTTTGTTTGTTTGTTTTTTTCGTCTGACCCTTTTCCCCATAAATATGTGTGCTGGCAATTTAAAATGGCCAAGTGACGCTGTATGTACCTGGGAGTCATTTGCCTTTATTACTTTTTTTGTTTTGTTTTTTCACACCCTGTCTGCTTGTGGCCACAGGACACACTCATCTGCTGATCCAAAGAGCTAGTATTCCCGTGCTCCCTAGTCACACAGGTGATGCTGTGCTTGGTAAAGGTCGGGGCTGAGGAGGTTGATCTGGACTAGGGCAGCTAAGAGAAGGTCAAGTAGGTTGAATGGCTGTTCAGTTTTGAAATGATCTCTTAGTGTCTGGTGAATAGTCATTGATCCAACATTATTTGTATTAAGTGCTGATATGTGCTGGGTGTTGGGATTACAGAAATGAGTAAAATGTAACCCTCAACCTCAAGGACGTCACAGGTTGGAAGAAAGTGTGAAAATAGAAGACCCATGTGGTGGGGTCCACCCAGAAGTCCCTCCCTTCCTCCCTCCCTTCCTTCCTTCCTTCCTTCCTTCCTTCCTTCCTTCCTTCCTTCCTTCCTTCCTTCCTTCCTATCTTCCTTCCTTCCCACCTCTCTCTTCATTATTTATTATTGAGCACTTACCAGTTAACAAACGGCACATAAAAACAAGTTGTTACCCTCAACGGATTGATGTCTTAGTATTTAATATCTAATGTTTTAATGAGAAATGGTTTATGTTAGAGGACCAAGTAGCCGAGCTTCAGTTTTCACCGCTCAAGCCACAATCTCTAGAAATACCTCAGAGGCCTATACGCAGATCCTGAGGGCGGGAACTCAGGTTTTCCAATTCCCCTCCACTTCCTGTTTACCCAACACAGAGTAACAGCTCAGTAAGTATTGAAAGAGCGAGTGAATGAATGAATAAAAGATTCACCTTACCACAAAGTGGCAGCGAGACTTGACAATCCACCAGAAAATTGGATCTTCATTGGCGGTCAGACCAGATAACTTAAGCCATGGCTGGAAAATTTACTTTGGGGTTTGAATTGTATGCCATAGACATAACTCAATAAAAATATGTGGCTTTCCTGCCCAGGCAATTTCTAGACCCATCTAGGAATGACACTTGCTCGAAGTATTCTGACAGCTCTTTTGGCAACTTCTTTCACTGCTTGAAAGTTGGGTTTTCAGAGAAAGAAATTTTACCAGTTCTTTTTTAAAAAATATATTTTATTGATTTTTCACAGAGAAGAAGAGAGAGAGATAGGGAGTTAGAAACATCGATAAGAGAGAAACATCGACCAGCTGCCTCCTGCACACTCCCCACTGGGATGTGCTCGCAACCAAGGTACATGCCCTTGACTGGAATCGAACCTAGGGCCCTTCAGTCCGCCGGCTGACGCTCTATTCACTGAGCCAAACCGGTTAGGGCAACATTTTACCAGTTCTTACCTGTTATGTCCTGGTTATGCCCAAGGAAGCCTGAAGATGACTTGGGTGGAGGCCACTATGCCTCCTGCCCATGCCAATCCCATGCCCTATTGCTATAACCCTGGGCCTTTGAATTCTGGCTTGAACTGTCTCATGGGGCTGGTGTGGTGGAAATGAGGGAAGAAGATTGAAGTTAAGGGATTGAAGGGCAAATATAAATAGTGTGATCTTAAGCTGCCCGGTATTAGTTTGTTGTTGCTGCTGTAACAAATTACTGCAAACTTAGTGGCTTAACAATTATAAATTTATTCTCTTATAGTTCTGAATGAAAGAAGTCCAAAATGAGTGTTATGAGGGTACAAACAAGGTGTCAACACCTCACTTCCTTCTAGAGGCTCCAAGGGTGAGTCCATTCCTTACCTCTTCCACTTGTAGAGGTGTGGGCATTTCTTGGCTCCTGGCTAAAAAGTTCCATTCTTTGTTTCTGTGGTCACATTGTTTTCTCCTCTATTATAGTCAAACTCCCTCTATATCCCTCTCATAAAGACTCTTGTGATTACCTAAGACCCACCCAGATAATCCAGGATAAACTCTTCATCTCTAAATCCTTAGTTTAATCACATGTGAAGTGTCCTTTTGCTATAAAAAGTAACAGTCACAGGTTGCAGGGATAAGAATGTGGGTATCTTTGGGGGAGGGGCGGGTCATTAATCAGTTTACCACCAGCCCTTTATTCTTGCTGAAACAGTATGTATGTATTACTGTGTACTATTCCATGGTGTGAATAGGCCACACCTTATTTATCCATCCTTTTATTGTAAGATATTTATATTGTTTAGTTTGGGGCTATCACAGGCAAAGCTTTCATTAACATTCTTGTACACGTCTTCTGGTGGAGATAAGGAGTCTTTTCTGACAATCAAGAAAGTCCATCATAAAGAAGAAAAATATTGAAATGCAAAGCCAATTCCACCTTTAAATACTATGTATGTGTGTGCATATATATATATATATGCACACACATACATACTTATACACTAAGGTGACCAGATGTCCCGCTTTTGGCGGGACAGTCCCGATTTTTAACAATTTGTCTCACGTCCTGCGGCATTTTTAAAAAGTCCTGATGTTTGGAAAGAATACACGAAAAGCTAGGGAACGGCAGGAGAACAGGAAGGGAATATACGGTTTTCGGCGGCCAAGCGGTCAATGGAGTCCCACTTTACCAATATTAAAATCTGGTCACCTTAAGTTAGAAACACAAGGCACAAGGAAATATTCTTATCCAAGCTCAGAAGGTCAGCTCCAATTCAGTAGAAGAATGCCTGAGAAGTTCACAATCAATTTCATGGCCATGCTTCTATGTCTGGGGGCAGAACTTGGGTGTTCAGTAGGAGCTGCAAGCACCCATGGAGTGTACTAGCTGATCCACATCAGTTAGGATAGAAGGCTCTGGCATGAATGGAATAAGACTCTGGCAAGTCTCTCTCGAAAAGGTGGGTGGGTAGTGATAAAGGGCACAGTTCAAAGGCAACTAGGGAGCACTGTGGTTGAGGAGGAGGAGTCGCTGGCAGCTTAAGGCTATGGAAATGTTGAAACAATCCATGTCAGTTTATTTTACAATCATTCATCAGAGTTTCCATCTCACATTGGATTTTTCTGGGGTGGATTAAGAAGGGAAATCTATTAATGTGAATCTCATGTTACTGCAAACAGTTGGAGATCTTAATTGGGCGGGAGTGAGCAGGTGGTCCTTCCAAGTCAGCTATCCTTTCACTTGTCAGTCAAATGAGGAGAAGGCCTCCATCGCTCATTAGCAACCATTTGTCACTTCGAACAGAGCTTTGCAAGGGTTTCTTTGAACTTTGTTTGGGATTGATTTTCTGCATATGCTGAGCTGTTACTGACAAACTGTGGGCAACTGCTACTCTGTAACAAATGCATTAAAAGAAAGGGTGATAGGATTTTAATAGCCTCCAAATTACATAGCCTGGAAGGGTAGGATTCTTTCCCCACCCCCAATTCACCCCAAAAACCCTTCATTTTTTTGGCATTGCATTGTAATGAATAATAATAACTTTATTCTTCGTAAGAGAACTGTCTTGAACTTTTGATTTTGTTTTTAAACTGCCACTGGCTCCAGACTAAAATCGATTCATAACAATGCTTCACTAAGAATGGACTTTATACCATGGTTTTGTCTCTCACCTTTCAAGGAATATTTAGGGCATGGACAGGCCTTTGTATTATCAAGGGCTGGTTTGGCAAGCTGCCCAGATGGTCCTGCAGATGCTCTTTTAGCCTCTTCCATTCTGATCCTTCTTAAGGTCAGGGGCTAGGGCTGGTTTGCTCAATACTGTATCTCAAGTACATTCCCATGTGCCTAGCACAGAAGTGATGCTCAGTAAATGTCGAGTTAATTAGTTGATTCAAATAATAACTATCACTTTTGCCTTGAGGTTTAAGGGTGAAGACATGTTGTAACTCACTGTAGCCAAGGAGAGTAGTCCTAGTTCATTAATCAAATAAATTATTGGGAGGAACCAGTTTTTATTGATTGATTGATTAGTTTTGCTGTGTATAAAAGTAAACTTATACATTGTAAAAATTTGAGAAAATATATGTAATTCTTATAAAGGTGTGCTATCCCCTCCCACAGAGCAGGGTCATAGTTCAAGGAGCATGGTGGTTCAACCAGAACTACTCATCTTCACCCACCTGTCTGTCAAATGCAGAAAGACATTGAAGAATTCACATGTGAACTCTTATTTAAATTTTTTGTGCTCATTCATTTCTTCTCTAGTATCAGAAAAATTTAGGGACTCTCTCCCTATCTTCTCTCTCTCTCTCTCTCTCTCTCTCTCCCCTCCCTTTCCCCCTCCTCCTCCTCTTTCTCCCCTTCCTCCTTCTCCCCTACCCCTTTCTCCAACAGAATATTATCATCGCATTGCTCTGTCTCAGCCAACAGCTTCCCAGTGCCCCATGCACCTGCCACATGGGAGTGTAGTTCCACTGTAGTTCTGACTAGCTTTTCTAGAGAGAATCTGAGAAGCTTCAGTTGATTCTCAGACCGCAGGGAGGATGAAGAGATGGAGTTCTCCTGCCACACACACGTTAATAATTATCATCCCATCTCATAAAAACATATTCAACAATTAAATTTATAGTTAAACCTCACCATACACAAATAACCATTTGACACTTTTTTGTAACCGTACTATAAATTACAGTATTGCCTCCCACTTTTTAACTTAGCATTTTCCCATGTAATTAAATAATATCTCAAACCATGGTTTATAGGGGCTGCCAATATTTAGTCTGATGGAGGCGACATTGTTTTAGACAATTCTTCTATTGTTGGGCATCTGGATTAATGTGGGTTTTGATATTTCTCTTCAGTACTGTGCCATAAGGAAGGCATTGGTGCTAAAAAGTTGACTTTCATTATGAACCTCGGTCTCAATGTTTACTATACACATTTTCCTCTTGCGGGTTTGGTCTCCTGGGGGTCAGAAACTGAAGCTGTAATCAGTGGAAGCCAAGCATGCTTGCTGCCAACTCAACTCACATTAGGAAGTTCCCAAACCTCCTGGGCTGTATCTTTCTTTAGAACCTGACAGATCCAGGCATAGTGCAAATTAAATAGGATGAGCCAAGCCAAACCTCCCCATCTTTCAAATTTCTGAGCATCGGTCTGGAGCAGCCAGGGGACTTTTAACACTGACCTCTAGTAGAAAAATGATAACACACTTGTGCTAATGGACCTGGAAAACACCCAATTGCTAGAATCAGTGTAAGGGGGGATGGGTGGTAGTTTGCATTCTCAATTTTATTAGTTTGGTTCACTCTACCAGATTTTTATACTCTGTTCTTTAGGAGCAATGGAATGCCTATAAACTCTGAAAATTACACTGAACTTTGGGAATTGATCCAGACGCCAGTTGCTAAAGAAATAAAAGACAAAGAGACCCTGGCTGGTGTTGCTCAGTGGTTATGGCAACGGCCTGCGCACTAAAGGGTCACAAGTTCGATTCCTGATCAAGGGCATGTACCTGGGCTGCAGATTCTATCCCCAGCCCCGGTTGGGGCTTATGCAGAAGGCAACCAATTGATGTGTCTCTCTCACATCAATGTTTCTCTCTTCCTCTCTCTCCCTGCCTCTCTCCACTCTCTCTCTCTAAAAAAGTAAAATAAAATAAAATAAAAATAAATCAATGGAAAAAAATATGCTCGGGTGAGGATTAACCAAAAAAAAGAAAAAGAGGAGCTTGTCAGAAGTCATGCTTCAGTTTGGAGCTTGACGCTCTTCGTACGCACAGCCCCCGAGACGGTTTCTGCCATGGCTTATTTATAGGGGAGATGAACAGACTTTTGTCTCGGAGGGCATTTGCCATGTGCTGTGCCTATCTCACTGCTGAGCAATCACTTGCTGGCCAACCTGGACTTTCAGTAGAAGTCAACACAGGTCCCCATGGAAAACCAAGCTAACCCATGGGAGGCCTTCAGGATTGGTCCTTGGCCAGAATCACGTTTTTAGATCACCAGAGAGCATGGCGCCCTTTGGCGTGCTCTCTTTTACTCTGGCGAACGTGATACCATTCGGTTAGGGAAAAGAGGTTGTGAGCCATCTCCCTGGTTTGCTTACAAAGGCAGCAATAAGGATGTGAAAATAAGAAACAAATGTGGAAAATACGAGTGAAACTGGGATGGTGACATTAATAAGTGATCAGGCTGGGGTGTATGCAAGACAGGTGTGAATGGGGCACTGGTGCCCAACGGTTGTTTCTTTGCAGACGTGTTGTAATTTCTTGACACTAAACGTGGACAGGCAGAGATTGTGCTAATCAGGAATGACAGCCTGTATCCTGCCTGTGCTCGTATTCAGTTCCGGTTGACAAAAGCTGACTAAGCCGCCAGACACTGGGTGCTGGGAACCCAGCATTGTTTTCGACACTGACCTATCCTTTTATCCCAATAGTGGCTTTTCAATGAGGTTATGCTGGTATCATTTTTAATATATATATAATATTGTAAATACCTAACCTTTTAGCTGCTGAGGAGGCCATCATACTCTCGTCATCATAGGTATGGATTCCTGCTTTGCATGTTTTCTTCGTATTTTATTTCCATGCTATTTTTTCTTTTTCATATTTTTAAGTTCAAAAAACTCCAGAATCAATGTTTAGGTTGGAATTATATATCATTCCATTGTTTTAAGAGCCACTCTATTGGTCAGCTACCTCAAGCGGCAGGACTTCATTCTTCCCATTCTGTGTTCATCTACACTGTTCTTGCGTTAATGTTATGGCAACTTTGGAGCCCCAAGGAAAACCTAGGATATTCTCATGATGCACTTTCCAGACCACGCACCCAATGCAGACTGACACAGAAACACTCCTCTAAAAATTTAGTCCAGGATGGTCTATGGCAGATCTTAGAGCCATCTGCACTGAGGCCAATGTTAAAAGCAACCATTTGAATGACTGTATAATAGACATGCGGTATTTGTACTGAGCTTGCTAGTCATGATTGTAGCACATCTGCGGTATTAGAGAAACAGCAGCCCTGTTCCAAACCTTTGGCACTCTGGAAATTCCTCCATTCACCTCTTTGTATTCCTCTCCAGTTTCTCATGTGCTGTCCATTGAAATTAAGTTCTGAAAGTCCTGATTCAGTTAGATACCACCAGAGAGTTAAAGAATGGAATTCATAGATTAGATTTTCCCATCTGTACTGTGGGAATAATATTTAACTGCACAGTACCAGGCACTAGCAGAACTGTAAGTTAAAGATACTAGACGAATAAGGTTATTCGAGCTCTGACGAGAACAGGAACTGAAGCGGTGGAGCAGGCACCTTCACAAGACAATTTGGAGAGAGAGAGAGAGTGGAAGAGAAAGAGGAGAGAGAGAGAGAGAGAGAGAGAGAGAGAGAGAGAGAGAGAGAGAGAGAGAGAAAGAAAAGTGAGGTACAATTACTGATGGTTTGAAATATTGACTCTTCAGAATTTTTCTATATAATAAACTGGACAACCTTTAGGAACCAAAGGATTGATGCTAACAATAGACTATCAGACCCAGTGACAGGTGAGAGTGATCATGTGGGGACAAGGGTCTTGGCACAGAGCTTTCAAGTCAGGGAATAAGCTGTTCCTGGTAAGAAGCCTCTTTGCCCTGAGTTTTGATAGGCAATGCCCCTGGGCTCTGAATCTTTGAAATAAGGCAATTTTTCAGAACGAGTAATTAGTGCCTGGCTGCAGTCCTGCCCTGGGGCCTGGGCCTCGGGACCACTTTATAGCTGAGTTCGCTTTGTCACAAAGTGCTTCATTCAGGTGATTGTCAGAAAGCATCCTCCCTAGGCACGTCTTTCCCATCCAACTGATGATGTGTAATCTGGGGAAATGTAGGAACTTGAGAAGAGGGTGCAAGGGCAGCTTTGAGCAATGAAATCTGCGCAGGGTTCAGTTAGAAGTGAGTTAGACCAGACGTGCCCAGTGCAGACACAAGGATGTGGAGGGAGACACTGAAAGGTCGCAGTATGGAGCTGTCGTTACTGGACATGGCTGACCCCAGGTGCCATTATGTAGGTAATGTGGGAGGTGGCTAATGTTGCCACCTATAAAGTCTGCCAGTAGGAAATGAGCAACAATTCCAGATAGGCAAACACCATTTTAGAAACTTCCTTGATCTGGCTTTTGCCTGCTTTCCTATTCCATCTCTCACTACCCTTCCGCCATTCATTATACTCCAGATGTCATGATTTTGAAATATGACAAGTTGGTTTCATCCTTCAGGTTCATCTTCCATATCACCTCCTAGGACTATGCTCCCCTAATCACTCTATTTAAATTACCCTCATATTATCCCTGTCACATAAATTATATAGGATTATCGTATAAAGTTGCCTGTTTGTTTCTATCTTGCTTCTAGAATATAAATTCCTTTGGGATCAGGGGGTGTATCTATTCTGCTCAACTCTGCCTTCTGAGTGCCTAGAACCAATTGGCACAAAGTCACCTGAGTAACTAGTTCTTGCATGGATAAATTAATAAGTGTATAAACAGGGGAGCCAAAATGGGAATTCAGCAGTAGGTACGAAGATAGAAAGCTTTGTGATATAAAACCAGGATCTAATCACAAAGAATTAAGCAAGGAAACAGCTACTGGGACCAAGTAAAATGTCAAGCAGGACTTAACAGTAAACACTCACTTGAAGAAAAGACACTGGCGTAGGTGTTATTAGTGTTCACTTATAGACCGATAGCCTGGAGTATGGCTGAGCCTGGAGTGGGGACTAAGTCGTTTCTAGAGGCAGATGGCATGAGCTAGAAAGCTAAGTGGACAGTGTCAACAAAATGGCAAACCCTGGGCTAGCATTGGTGCAGCCACACCCATCTCTCCACCCGTAACAGACATCACTAATAGATCCCAGAACTTTTACTGCTAATTCAGCAACCACCAACTAGCAAAATGTAAACTCCATCAGGGCAGGACTTTTGTCTCTTTTGATCACTGTTTTCTTCCCAGCATCTACAACAGTGACCTTTTACTTATAAGTAGGCAAGTATGCAATAAATATTTGTTGAATTAAATACTTGATGAGTGACTCAATCAGATTTAGCACATGAGATATATTTCATTTGCAATCCCTGACCTAAAGCAACAATGTAAGGAATTAAAGCTGGAGTCAGGGAATTGTTAACACAATAGAGTAACAACTCATCCGATGGTCCTAAAGAAGTGTTTCCATACTAAGAATGGGCAGCTGCCTCACCAGCATCCTCAAGGACAAAGCCTGGGCTGTTCCTTCATTTAGAGCAACTCAGCAAAGGTTCAAGTTACTTTCCCTTTGCACCAAATTATACTAATTAGCAAACAACAACAACAAACAAATCAGAAAACAACACACACACACACATACACACAAACACTCCTGCTATAGTTGTATTTTTGGTAATTGTTATATGCTGCGAGGATGATAGTTGTATTTTTGGTAATTGTTATATGCTGCGAGGATGCCAACTGAACATTTATTTACTACCTACTACACACCTATGCTATCCTCTACAATGAGATTTGAAGCTCGAATCTCTGCTTTCAAAGAGGAATATTTTCCCAGCAGCCATTTCCTACAGAGTGACTGTTCAAAGGGAGATTTTCCAGCAGTCCATTTATAATTAACATACTACTTATCCATCCAAGGGCTATCTCTGGGATTGCACATGAATATATATATATATATATATATATATATATATATATATATATATATATATATATATGACTAAGCGACAGTTACAACCAGTCGACCATGACATGCACTGACCACCAGGGGACAGATGCTCAATGCAGGAGCTGCCCCCTGGTGGTCAGTGTGCTCCCACAGCCAACTTCCCATGACTAGTCAACCTCCCGCGGTCCCCCCCCCCACCCCAGCCAGCCAGCCGACCTGCCTGGCCTCAATCGGCCCCTATTGGGACTAGACCAGACAGCCCCTATCACCTGCCAGGACGATGGACCCCACCCATGTATGAATTCGTGTACCAGGCCCCTAGTTTCATATAAAAGGATGTGATCTCTTTTTAGTTGTTTATTTGAAATCAGTATATTTTGAGAACCTACATGTCAGCCCTGTGCTGGGGATATATGCAGGAGCAACAATGTTCAGCCCTGAGTCCTTTTTGTGGAGATTACATTTTAGTAAGAAAGATGGACAATGAACAAATCAGAACATAAATATGTAATCTCATCTCAGATAGCGCCAAATTTGTTTCAGTGGAGCAATGGAGACAGGGACATGATTAACATGGCTTGAAGAAAGAATGGAACGTTAGAAAATAAAACAGCCATATGGGACACTTTTTAAAAATGGGGTTTGTTTTGCAGGGAGGCTACGAAAATGAATGTAGCTATAGGAGTATTGGGGCCAAGGATTTTATGAAGGTGAGAGATGGCTCCAGAGCTGATGGCAGTGATCCATTGGATGGAGAAACTTTGCAAAAGAGGGAGTGGATAATCCCAGGAGCAGTATCTTTGGGAGACTCAAGAGGCTGGGATGCAATAAACACATGCCCCTCTCCAGGCCATACATACCATTTCTCTTGAGAAAAATGAAGGTCATTCCTTACATGACACTAGTCTGTCCAGGAAGTGGTCAGCTGTGTTTTTTCTTGTTCCTATCTGTCTGTCTTTATGTCAGCCTTTTGGGGAAACTGAGGTAGGTTCGTATCTGGCTAACAGCTGAATCCTGGGATGCCAAGAGAAAGGAGGAGAAATTCTTGTTCTCAAGGAAACCCCCGTCTGGTAGACTCCTGGAAAAATGTATCCTTTTCCCCATGTTCTGAGAGGTTTCTCTTGGGGAGTGGCTTGTCCTCTTAAGGGGTTTGGTCAAGTCATTTTAAATCCAGATGATTTTTATTAACCTTTCTTTCTTCCACACCCATTCTTGAGTGTATTACCTTGAATTTAGACTCCAACTAAGTATGGTTGGCTAGTAACTTCACTATGAAAATATCTCAACCTATTAAAGTCTTGAATGAAGTATTCTGCTTTTGACACTCCCCACAAACCTCCTAGGATTTGAAAAACTTGAAGTATGCAGAGGAAAATCAGACTAAATGCTCACATATATTTTATTAGAAACATTTCTTTAAAAACATGAAGACAAGAAAAAAAACGACCAAATTCAATTTTTGAGCCTGGCACTTCGTCTTCTCTGCACATAGCTCCATTCTAAACAGGAAAATAAAATCAGCTTTGTTCCTGCGCATGAGCTTTTGACATTTTTTTCCCCCTTGAAGTCTGTGAATTATTAATAAACTAATCTCTCTTTATAGTTCAGTCTTTGGAGATTTAAGTGCTCACTCAGATGCACAGGGAAGAGATAGAGTTTTAGTTTCAACAGCTCTGGCCCTCTCTGGAGATGCTGGCCTGGAGGTATCTCCAAGTCCTTGGTATCAGTCTTGGACTTGACTGGGAATTTTGGATCATTTCTAGAACTAGTCCGTTAAGGCCATTTAATGCCCTGCTTAAGGTGGGCCATTTCTGCCAGCTGACTTTATGTTCTCACTTTGCTCCTGAGATAGTTTCTCTGTGTGTTTACAGCATATATATGTACATTATCTCTCTGCATAGTTATGCTTGATGGGCTATTTCTTGGTGGGCTGTATTAGAAGGCAGGGCTTTTGATAACAGAGGATTCCAGTAGATTGGCAGCGGTTGTAATAAGTCACCTAGGGAACTTCCTCCCTCCTCAGGAAAGCTTAGAGGAGAGAGCTTCTGGCTCCATAGAGGAGATAAGTTGGCATAACCCAGAGCTGCATAGCAATAGAATGCATATGCTCTGCAGTGGGTTCCTTCCTTCACTTGCACCAATGATCCTGTTAAAAGAAGCATCAAGGTGGCCAGTGGTCAGAGGTGAGAGAGAGAGAATTCCTCCATCAGCTGGGAGTCCACATAATCCAGCTAAAGTCACTTCTAACATTATAATTCTACTACTTCCTGGGATCTCAGTGTCTGAAAATTGTCATTTTTCTCCATTCCCCTTCCCCTTCCTCTTCCCCTTCCCCTTCCCCTTCCCCTCCCTTTCCTTCCTTCCTTCCTTCCTTCCTTCCTTCCTTCCTTCCTTCCTTCCTTCCTTCCTTCCTTCCTCCCTCCCTCCCTCCCTCCCTCCCTCCCTCCCTCCCTCTCTTCCTTCTTTCCCTCCAGCAGGAGAAACTGAGACACTGAGTTTAGCCGATTTGCCTGATGTTCTGCATACTGTATGAAGGCAATGAGCACGCTTTCCCATCTATTTGATAGACCTTAGGGCAGACATGTCAAACTCACAACCTGCCAGCCGTGAGTTTGACATGCTTGTCTTAGAGGGATTCAGATTCTGGGTGTGGTCTTCTGTCTCTGATCTCTGGTCTATTTATTGGTCAAAAGGCAGGAAAAAAAAAAACCATCTAGCAAACACAGGCCAAGGTGTCCGCACCAGTTCCCAGCTCTTCCCTCTCTGGACATTCTCTGAGGGAAGTGGCTTCAACACTAAACTCCTCCCTCTCTTCATTTTCCCAGCCTCTCCTAGTAACAATCTGGATTCCTGGGATCCGGTGATCAAGTGAGAGTCACCAGGCGCCATGTTGAAAAGGATGCTTAGCTGGAGCTCTGAAGAATTGAGATTCCACAGCAGTGACAGAAGCTTTCCGACCATTGCCAGCTAGTGCAGACGCAAACTTGCCTCTCTCCCTCAGAGGCCTGGATCAGAATCTGAGCCATAAAGAGGAAGGGGAGTGAGGAGGGGGGAGGGGGGCGGGAGTTGAAGAGAAGAAAGCATTTCCTTTTTCATTTTTACAGCCAGTTCTATTCTGGGAATTTATTTACTTTTTTGTTTGGCTCTAGAGGTTAAAGGGCTCACAGTAATGGAAACTGGAGGTCGCCGATTTATTGCTCTTCCTCTGGACTCTCTGGGCCGATTTGTTTGGTGGTGAGTATCAGCTTCCTCAGCCTTTCTCAGCTAGGACCTCAGCTTCCTCCAGCCCCAAGAACTCCCTCTCTCCAAGACCTGGGAAAACTCAGCGAGCTGTGGCCAGTGCTGGGCTCTGCCAATCTGAGGCTCAAGTAATTGTCCATATGAAACACCATCTCCTTTTACCAACATTTGTCTTTTTCTTTAAGGACCCAGAAAGCTTTGGGATGAAAGACCAATTTGTCAAAGAAAAACTTTTTTTTTTCATATTTTGTAAGATTTTTAGCCTTTCTAAATTTCTTTTAAAGGGTTTGGTTTTTTTGCTCTACCCTCAATCCAACTCCTTTGCTTCTTCCAAAGATATATGTCCTTGTTCCATCATTATTCACATAGCAACAATGTGTGCATGAGCCCTATCCATGTCTTTGTAGAGGTGGACTTGATATACTTTGCATCCTGCATTTTTTCTGGAAGGAAGAGGCTATCTCAGGAATGGAGTGGAAAATCTCTCACAGGCCCTGTGTCAGTCAGGGTTCTCCGGAGAAGTAGAACCAGGAATTGGCTCACATGATGGTGGGTCTGGCAAGTCTGAAACCTGTAGGGCAGGCCAGCAGGCTGAGAACTCAGGCAGGAGTTGACAGTACAGTCTGAAGGCATCATTTTCTCTCTTCTAGAAATCTCAGGTTGTCCTCTGAAGTTGTTCAACTGATTGGATGAGGCCCACCCACATTATCAAGGTAATCTCCTTTACTTAAAGTCAGCTGACAGCAAAAAAGAAAAACAAAAAACAAAAAATACAAAGAAACAAAAAAAAAGCTGACTGCAGATGTTAACCACATCTACAAAATACCTTCATAGCCATGCCGAGATGAGCGCTTGATTATCACTGGTCCCAAAGCCTAGCACTGCTGACATAAAATTAATCATCCGGTGGACCACCAAGTCCTTTTGTTTATATTTACTAACTGTCTCTCAGAGTCATTCACTCTCTCTATGTGACTCCACTCACCACGCTAAACTCAGCTGCCATCGTTTTTCCTGGACCACTGCAATGGCTTCCTAATTTGCCTCCCTGCTTATGCCTTTCCCCAAACCATTCTCCACCCTGCAGCCAGGAAGATCTTTTTGAAATGTGCACCCGATCCTGTACTCCTCTGCCTAGAGCCACTCACTTGCACTTGGCCTGCATCTAGAATCAGTCACAACTCCGTAACAACCGCGTAGAAGGCTCTGTTTGAGCCTGGCCTGTGCCCACTTCTGCAGCCTCCTCCGTGCTTTCTGCATTCCAGCCACAATAGCCCTTCAGTATCTTGTGTTCATCCCATTCCCTTCTGCCACAAGGCCTTTGCAAGGGCTGTTCCTTCTGCCTGACAGCTGGTCCCCACCCCTTCGGCTTGGGTAACTCCAATTTATGGCTATCAAAGTCAACCTTATTCCCTTTTCCCACCACTCTGACCAGATCAAATTCTCTGATTATATATTATAGCCCACACCTCTCCTTTGGAAGATGTATCACACTGGACAGTTCGCATCCATTTGTGCAATTATTTGATTAACATCTGCATCCCCCACAGACATTGCTCTGTGCTGCTAGCAGCGATGACTAACTTGTTCACCAGCGCTCTTCTTGTATGGTGCTAATATACGGAGGGTACTCAATAAATATTATCAACTGAATACGTGAATGAATTGCTCAAATTAGGATGGAGGTCATGGTTACATCCTGCCCCCTCCCTTGACCTATTTCAAACTCTCTCCATTCCTTAAACGCAACCACAGTTTCCTCTGACGTAGAGTCTCCTGTCTCCGTTGGGCACCGAGACCAGGAGTTTTAGAAATGGCCAGGAAATCAACACTCCTGACTGCATTTCCACTCACTTGGCTGCTCCATTGACTTGCTTGGCATCTGGAGGTGCCCTATACCTAGTGTTTTCGGTCCACCATACAATTTTATAGTTTTGAAGACGATCCCACTATTTTAAAATCAGGAGATTTCATCTAAAATATAAATGTATGAGTTCTCATTAAAATGAAGAAAAAAAGATTGTCCCATAGGACAGAAATCAACTTGAATTATCCAGCAACTGTCCATACAGGAAAGGACAGTGACCTCCAGCCCAGCCCCTTCCCTTAGGGCCCCTCATTTAGATGATCATTCTGGCTCCTAAGCACAAGGGAGTTTGAGGCCCCTGCTATAACGGATAGTAAGTTACCAACAAGCTCACTTTTTCCTCTCCTCTTTCTCATCTCTGTGATAAACTCTAAGGAACATGCTCTAGGGGCAAATTTCATAAAAAATTATGAAAGAACAATCTGATACTGTTTCTAACAATGCTGTCTTCTGTAGGTTGTGGCCAACCACAGCAAGGTCATAAAACTAACCACCTCTACCATTCACATAACCTTTTTGATTTGGGTGGCGAAAGGTAAAACAAAACTGTGAATTTACAGGCAGGTTCTCTATAAAAAAACTGAAGCAATGACCGCAGTTGTATATCAGTTGCTTTTGTCTGTAGAATGGGAGTGAACATTCTTAGCAGCACTGACAGCCAAAATGGCACAGTATGAAGGCCGTGCACACGCATCTTTCATGGCCTGACTTCTCCCGGGAACTTAAGTAAATTCCCTGAGCTCATGACCTTCCATTGGACACAATACAAAGGGTCATTATTTGCTTGATTCTCATGCTTACAGGGGAAGGAAAAAAAAGGAAGTCCAGATGAGAGTTAAAAATAGGCCATGTGAATTTAATGCAACTTTCTCTGGGATCATAAGTCTGGTAAAAGGAAATAAAGAAGGACGAAAAAATAGACTCCATATTAAAGGAGCTTCCTGGAGGAATGTTATTTGCTCACAAATGTTTATCCAGAGAACTCCTCAGACTAATTCCTCATTAACAAAGTGTCCTGGAATGTAGGCGGAATCCATTCTTACATCCTCAAAGGAAACTTGAGACCTGACTCAGAGAAATCTCGGGCTTAGGACCATGTTCCCCGCTCTGTACATCTTTCCCAGTTACTCTTCTCCCTTGTTATTAAGTATTTTCTCGTAATATCTGGGGCACCTATGTATAATGTTCCCACCTTCCTTGAAGTCAGAATTTTATTTTGCATCACATGGCTGAGTTAGAAAAGAATACCCCACCAAATTGCAGGGGGAAAGGAGCCCCTTCTATTTTGCAGATACGATTTGCTTCTAATAAACAAAGATGGTTTTCTGCAGTTTGGCCTGGGGGGAAGGGCTGAATCTAAACTTCCAACTCTGCCTCTGAAGCATTATTTCAATCAGGGAATTATGTCGCAGGTGGAGACGTGTCCCTGGGAAAGAAAGCATCTGCTCCCATACAAATGTCATCAGTAATAAAGAGAGATGGGGAAGCCACGTGATCCAGGAATTGGATTGTGTCCATATCAGATCTGCTTTTCAGTTGTAAAAACAGTAAGTTACTCTCAATTATTCCTATGCACTCGGTGAAACCCTTTTCTTAGCTGTGCCGGGGTCCAGAGAGAGACACACGAGAAACTGGCGAAGGCTTCAGAAAATGATCAGTTCTCAATTCTGCCTCAAACTCCAAATGGCACTTCCTGGGTCAGAAGCAAGAGGCTTGGGGGAAAATAAGTTTAAGCTCATAAAAACACTCAAAGGGCATACTGGTCATCAAACAGCTCTGAGCAAACTGCATTTGCAAATGAATCTGAAAACATGTGGATTCAATTTCCCTTGAAATGCCCAGAGGTTAAAAAATTAAGGGGGGAATGTTTGGCAGAAAGAGCCTGGGGTTTGGCTATGTGCACCAGTTTCTGAAAAATAAATTGATTGTTTTGCCAGAGAGAAAAATATTACCTGGTCCCGCTTCTCAATCACTTCCCTAACTTAATTACCAATGGCCCCGCTTCTCATTGTGCCTGCAAAGTGGACTGGAGAATTGAACTCATTGGAAAGAAAGCAAGCTTTATCCGTTCCTAGGTTCCTAGGGTGGCCTTGTGCGTGGCGGACCCAGAATGTCAGGACTGTCACAGATTTCAACTCGGGGACATAGTGGCAAGAAACCCATCTGCTAGCAAAGTTGTTTCTCCTCTGCCTGTTGCCTCCCATCTGCCTCCACTCATCAAGTGTTACCCCTCTTTTTCCTTCTGCCAACCCCCACCCCAAATAATACCGTTTTTTATGACCAAATAAACACAGGCAAATGTGGAACTGCTTTACAGCAAATCCAAACTGTTTTTAAAAGATCATGAAAATAGAGTGTGTGTGTGTGGGGGGGAGGGGAGGATGGGGGAACTACATCTGTGAAAAGGCAGTGATTAGCCTTCAAACAATGTGAGGCCAGCAGCCCATTACGGGATGGTGTGCAGTGCCTGTGAGTGGCTGTTCCTGGTCTCTGAGGTAGCATGGTGGTCACATGGCTCCATTGTTGCCATGCGATAATCTGTAATTGTGCAGAAAATCCACAGAACTCTGGAACAACTCCTCAGTGGATTGGGCTGAAAGAAAATCAAACCTGTGAAAGCCTGAACTGATGTGGCCAGGAGAGTGTGTTGGCCAAGCTGTTCCAATCGAAACTGACCTGATTTTGCAGATTTCGTTCCCTGGCCCCAGTCTAGCTATGGTGAGCTCCCTCCTTGTGTGTCTTTTCCACACATGCATGTTTATCACCAGTTTGAGGAATAAATGCTAGTTACAGAGGCAGATACTCCGGCTCACTTGTTAGCATTCTGAGCACATAGTTGGAATTTCCAGGATGGGAATTGTGGCTTTTTTGGCTGCCATAATGTTGTTGAAACCCTTGAATAACACTGAGGACCAAGGGTATTTGTACATAATACATTTGAGTGTCCACAAGGTCAGGTGGGCATTTCTCCTTCCAACAAAGGCACCAGGGACACACTGGGCAGGAGACTAGTGCAGCAAGGATGTGTT
Organism: Murina feae; assembly: GCA_004026665.1. NCBI lineage: Eukaryota > Metazoa > Chordata > Mammalia > Chiroptera > Vespertilionidae > Murina > Murina feae. The sequence goes on from PVJC01003167.1 coordinate 48,770, forward strand.
GTTCCTGAAGTTGCTTGGCAACAGAGTACACACACATGCACAACACACCCATCTGAAGGCATGCCAACACTCGCCTTCTTTAAGGCTAGTTAATACAAACCATGCCCGAAAGGTGGCTGGGAAAGAGAGTAGGTAGCATTTCTCCCTCCTGCACTAGATACCGTGTGAAGTTTACACACGTATCAGCCACCAACCCCAAACAGTTTGAGGGCATGAATGAGTGTGGGGTCCCCTGACAGTAAATGGAGCAGGAAGAAGAGTCAGACAAATCGCTCTCATGTTCCAAACTTCAGTGAGGATCCCATGGGAAGGCGGCTTCCGAGTAGATCCCATGAGAACATCTGAGATGAAGACGCTCACGCCAGGCCCTAACCCCAGTCTCATTAGTAATGATGCTTCTTTCTTCCCCTCATTTATTTGTTCTCTCATATACCACAAGTATGATTTGTGTTCCTTTTGCAAGTTTTCCTGCTGGGAGCAGGCAAAGAAATGTGGAGAGTAAACATCGAGTGGTATACCAGGATGCTTTCTCTGGGTACCCACTCACTTGGGGTCACTCAGCTGCAGGCAACAGGACTCACTTAGCTTAATTTAAGCAGAAAGGAATGTAATATAGGAAAATGGAGGAGGAGTGGATTTGGACAAAAGCTTGAGAATCAGGATAGAAATCTGACAACTTTGGGGTCTACATGGCGAGAAAAAAATGAACAGTCTGATTATAGTTTGCTACGAGAATATTTAGCTTCAACTATTTTTCTTTTCTGTCGTTTTTCTCAAGAATCAAAGTCTTGGAGACAAGAATTCCAGTGGCCTAATTGGGATCATAAACTCTTCGGGTTGGAGGGTGGTGGGCATGAGAGGGAAGGAAGGATGTGTACAACTGGTAGAGCCTCATCAAGATGCCACAGAGTGGAAGAGGGATGATTTCTCAGGATGGAAATCAAAGTACGCTTGTGGCAGGAAGGAGATTGGATGTTGTGAGGGTCCTGGTGTTGACTTGGTGAAGAGAGAACCCACCAAGTCCAGCACTATAGCTCGGAGGAGAGTTGAATGGTGGAAATGCCAGTCACCCAGCTGGTGGTCGCATGCCTGAGCAGAAGTTTGTTAATGAGAATTGGAACAGAAAGGTAGGTAGGTGGAGAAGGAGTGAGAGAGAGTCTAGACTTTGCATGTCATCCACTTCCAGAAAGAGCACAAAGAGTCAACAACCTGACCCACCACTAGCCATGCTGGGGCCGACTTCCCGCTTGTCAAAGCTCTCAGTTAATGTCCACTTCTCAGCATCTCTGGTTGTGGGTTGAAGTTGACCGATCAGCAAACTACTCGATTATAAGCCCATGTCCTCCCTGTGGTGCCACTAATTAAAATGGGAATTGTGTTGGTGCTCCCACACTCTGTGGAGCTCTACCTTCTAAAAGCCGAGTTTGTCACAACAATTAGCTGGTTGTCAGTGGGATTCAGTCTCCTTTTTCCTTTTCCCAACTCTGTTCCTGCCTGGTGTGAATTTATCTCTGGAAAATCTTTCCTCAGGATTATTGACCCCTACCCCACCCATCCCCTGAGCTGTGAGAAAGAAGCACAGGAGGCAGGAGCTTTGAAATACAACCTCAAAGTACAGTTATGTGGATGTCTCAGTGTTCTGGAATGCTTTGGCCTTTTGTCCTGCCAAGCGCCACTTTCTCTAAAATCGCATCATGAAGGGTATTCCTACATGCACTTATTTTTTAAGAGGAGAGGGGAGAGGAGGGGAGGGGAGGGGACATGGCTCCATCCCCATCCATCTGCAGGAGAGCTGCCGTCCAGACACCTGGGACAAACGCAGCCTTGTTTTCTTTTCTGTCTTGATACACATAATGGGCCACTTCGGTAATTTCAGCTGTCAGTGCACTAGTGTGTAACAGGATGATGCTTCCATGTGCGAGAGGGGAGAAAGAAACGAGGTTGAGAAGCACCATGGTAACAGGCAGCAGAAGGAGCGGGGCCTCGTTACACAGCCCCAAGCATAACCCGAACTCTGTTGAACGCCAAGTCCGTGGCTTCCTGACTAGCGAGGGGAACTTTTGTAAACGGCCCAAGTTTCAGTTCACGCCTCCATTAGTATTAAAATTGATACTTGAGGCCCGAAACAGGATGACACTCTGGCTTCCTTCCAGAAAGACTGCCAGTTAGCCTCTGGCAGAAAGCTCCTGGCCCACATTCCTCCTAATACCCTCGGAAACAGCTCTAGATGCCCTTGCCTTTAAATACAAACTTGTCCATCTCGCAATTGATGACTCCATTGTTTCCCCCCACAAAAGAAACTTACAAGTTTCTCCATTAAAGTGCTTTCTTTTCAAAACACTGGTACATGTTTAAAAGTGTCTAAAGAAAGTCATTTTGTACCCAATTGTAGAGGGTCAGACAGATTCAGTGTCATAAATGGAATAGAATGTAGCTAAATGTTCCCTACAATACAATGGTCAAGTGTTGTGAGTCTGGGGTCAAAAAGGTATTGGTTTCGGTTCTGAAATTACCAGTTAATATGTATTTTTTGGTTCTCAGTTTCCAAATCTGTGAAATTAAAACAGTAATAATGTCTCCCTCTGGTCGTTTTTTTGGGAGGATTCAGTGAAATAACCCACACAGAGCACCCCTGTTGAGAGTTGTTATTAGCAATCTGCATCTTGGGTAGAACTCCTGAGCATGTGAGCGGTCAACATGGGAAAGGGGGAAAAAGTGTCTGGGGATCTGGAACCCAGAGCCATGTGGGCAGTGCCCCAGCACTGGCCTCTTCATGATCCATGTCTCCATCTTATCCAGATCTCTTTGCCACTCTGTTCCCACCACTCTACCCTTGATATGGTCATGACTTCAGTCCTGTATCTCCTATGGTGGGCAAGCTGTCCACAATGGGGTATGGCAGCTGCAGATGACTCACTTAGTCTCACTTACCAAGGTTCTTTATCACACATGGGCTTCCAGGTATCACTGGATGACAAAAATGAAACAGGAGACACATACACACACACACTCAACCAGAACCATCCTGTTAAACATCCACACAAACACATGCTCTTAAAGCTAACACTCAATGACTATCCACTTACTATTCCCTGGTGGAGATTATTGTGTAAATTCCACATGTTAGAGATTGATTTACGTTGGGATGACAAATCGATATCAGCCATGCTCAGGACAGTTCCATGATGTAGGGCTGGAGTTCACCAGCGGGCAGTTTCTTCTAACCTTAGTGCCTTTCTGACAGTCCACACTGGAATCAGGGAACAGGGACAAGGCTAACAAAGATGCTAAAAGGCAGGACAGAGCAGTATTAGGGAGATGGTGGGTGGAGAGCGGGACACAGCATGGCTAGCTCTTACACAAGCTCAGATTGCTCACTGTCATCTACAATAAATCTGCTGAAAATGTTAAGGCAATTAAATAAAATAAAGAGAATATGAATGTGGAAAAAAGCTATTGTAATTGGATATTCCAGACTCAAGACCCAGGCATAATGTTTTTATAATAGTATATATAAGAGAGTGTTCTATTCAATAACATAACAAGGATTAAGTAATTGAACAACATTATTTCAAAATATTTTCTGGGTTGGCTCTTACGTCTCAGCATCTCAAACGCACACACAATTCTAGTTATGGGAATCTGCAGTGTTAGGACAATGAGCTCCAGCCCACAGAACATCTGGCTTCTACCAGTGTTCCCAATATCTTGTTTTTATAAGCAATAAATTTGGAGGGCCAGGTTTGCATGCTTGGGTCATTTGATTTACTTGATGCACAGATAATTTTGACCACTTGTTATAGCTGCTGCTCAGAGGTACCCGACTTCAATCCCTCAGAGTGGAAAAGGTCCTGTTCTTTTCATTTAGTCACCTAGGTATTTTTTAGGTCCTTGGTGCCTTCATAATTCTTTGTGATGGGTCATGACTTAGTTATTTAGAAAAAAATATTTATTGAGAACCAACCATGAGGCAAGTTCCCTGCTTTCACCAATTTACAGTCTAGCAGGGGAGACAGATGTTAGACAAGTCCGCACCTAAATGGTGATTTGATTACAGTTGTGAAGAATGATTCAGGGGAGAAGAATGAGGTATTACAGAGGGATGCTCAGCTGGTCTGGAAGTTAGGCAAGGCTTCTCTGAGAAAAGCAGTGTTTAAGATGTTTAAACCAGTGGCTGACTTGGTGAAAAGAAAAGGGAAGAGATTGGAGGAGAGAGGGGCACGAGAGAGAAAGAGACAGAAAGAGAGACCAGTATGTGCAAAGGCCTAGATCCAGAAGGGATGAGAGACACTGAGAGCTAGAGGAAGACCAAAATGGCCAGAGTGTGGGCAGCTACAGGGATGAGAGTGAGGAGGTAGACAGGGTCTTGCTGAGGACAAAGGTAGAGGGGGGACCTAGATCATGTTCTCAAAGGTACCATCTAATAGAGAAGCAACTCTTCTCAGAAGTAAATTTTGTTAAGTAAGCACTCAAAAATACTTACCTACTCTCAATTGCTACTCTCAATTTGTCCCCACTATTGGCTATTGGCAAAAGAAAGAAAGAAACAGTTCAAGGAATGACGTACTCGTGATGGGTTGATACAAAGCATAATGCATTTCTGTTTTATCAGTGTTTCCCAAGTTTCAGCCATCACATCTTATTATAAGGAATTGGCTCATGTGACTATAGGAGTTGAGCAGTGCTGAGATCTGCAGTTGGTTCCCTGGAGGTGCAGGAGTTCCAGGCTTGGGGAAAGGCCTAAGAACCAGGAGATCTGTTAGTATATGTTCCATTCTGAAAGCTGGCAGACTCCAGACCCCAGAAGAGTCAGTGTTCTAGTCTGACTCTTTGTTCTTACTCAGCTTTTTTGTTCTATTTTGATCTTCAACTGATAGGGTAAGGCCCATCTGTAAGAGGGAGGGCAATCTGCTTGACTAAATCCACCAAATCTAACATTAATCTGATCCAGAAATACCCGCCACACACACACACACACACACACACACACACACACACACACACACTCAGAATAATGTTTGACCAACTGACTGGGTACCCTGTGGCCCAGTCAAGTTGACACATAAAATTCACTATTATGCAGCCCTAATAATTTTTGCCACACTCATGTAACATCCATAATCTAATTTATACAATGTGCTTTTTTAAACCAAATTCTCCTTTTCTTAAAGTTTTTCCATTTGTAAATGGAATGTTAAATCAACACTGTAAGGGTATGTTCATGTTACCTGCCATAAATTGAAAGTATGCATAAAATAAATAAGAGTGATAACAAAACAGTGTTATTCCACACTTAATCTCTGTGGTCTACTGGAGTTCTTAGCCTATGGCCTCCTCCATTATATAAAATGAGAATTAGCAAGAGTTAGAATAAAAAGATAGGCTAACACCAAACTGAGACGTTGCCTTGACAGTGTAAGTAACGTCAAGTCAGTATGCCACATCAAAATATCCACAAGCCACTGGTGGCACTTGGCCCACCCTTTGAGACACAAAGTTATTTTCTAGGTAAATATAAGCCAAAAGCATACAGTCTTAACTCACTGAAGGAAAGCAGCCTAACCATTGCCATGTTAAGTGAATGTGAACCTCACTTTTTGGAAATGTGGTGGACACTTTGATACAACAGGCAATTTTTCTTAAAGACAAACATTCTTATAGACTAATATCTCAGAGATCCTTCATCTGGACCAGAACTTAGCTCTTGTGGACTTTGAGACTAACCTGAACCACCAGAGAGAATGACCTAAGCGAGGACCTTGCCATAGGGCTGGGCAGACAGAGATGTTGTCATGGAATCTGGGGTACACGGCGTGTTGGGTGACTACTTATAGAGATCAGGTAGAACCTGACAGAAGTCGTAGGAAACTGTGGTGAGTATTCAGCAGGCAGCAACCAGTGTTCAACAGGCAGAAGCTCTTGCATTGATGATGCTCATTATCATTTTACAGATAGGTGTCAGCCCATCATCAGCATCAGCAGAGTCAAACTATTGGCAGCAGGGACTGGGAAGGACTTGTGAGAGCCCAGGAAGAACCAGGTCCCAGAGGAAATGGCCTATTGGGCTGTTATTTGGTCAGAGCCTGGGGCACTAGGAGGATGAAGAGAAAGATTCAGTTATTAAATCTGTAGGCATTTGGCCACCCAGAGTGAACTGGGGGTTGTACAACTCTTACGTATAGGAAAACGTCAGTGCAGAAGAGAGACTGACCAGGTATTCGTTGCTAGAACCACAGTATAACTAGTCTAGGCCAGCGGTTCTCAAAGTGCAGTCCCTGGACCAGCCGCATCTTTATCACCAGGGGGCTTGTTAGAGAAGTAAATTCTCTGGCTCTACCCCTACCAGAAACTCTAGGGGTGGGGCTCAGCAAGCTGTGGTAGGTGCTTCTAGTAGGTGCTAAAGTTTGAGGACCACTGGTCCGGGGAAGGGGTGAGTCCAGGTGTGCCCATCTAGGGGACAATAGGGCTATTCTCTTTGTCAGGACACGCAGGTGTTCGAACACAATCAGGATGTTGTCCAGCTTCAGTTTTGATTTCTCTTCTCTTGATATGACTTCTTACTCTCTAGCAGTCATTTCTTCTGCTCGCTTTTTGCACATAAACATCACATCCCGACAGGTGATGAGAGGACTCTCTCACTCATCATGGTTACTTTTTTAATCTCAATTTTTTTAAGTAGAGACTTACAGGGGAATTTGGACACTTCTCCTAATTTGTCTGATGTGCTGGAAAATTGTACAATAGGCTCCTTAGGTTGTTGGTTGGTTGGTTTGAATGCAAGTCCTCCTTGGTGTTATATGCCTAATGAGGCAGTCACTGCTGGAGTAGTTCTGGTGAACAGGGGTGATTTTGCAACAAAGATCCGGTGGAGGGAGGCAGCATAGGTGGTCACAGGAGAGGTGTGTGGCACAGACCATGGATCCAGATAGACCTGGATTTAATCTTGGCTCTGTTACATGTTCGTGGCTAAATCTAGGAGAGATCACCTACCCTCTCTTGAAATAGTAATACAACTATTTCATAAAGTTATTGATAGGATTTAAAGAGGTGATGTGTGCATGTAAAATGCCGAGCTTAAATGAGTTGCTCAATAAATAGAAGTGATAAACTTGTATTATTCCCTCATCTCTCCCATGTTTCTTGAGATCCATAGCAGGGTAGTTTACCGGTTACAGTCTGAGAGATAATAGCCAATATTTACTGAGTTCTGCTCAGTTAGAAGACTTTACTGCATGTCACTGAAACCTGAGTCAAGCCAGAGTAAATGATAATTTGCATATTATCCTATATAATAAAAGGCTAATGTGCAAATTATCCCCTGACCAGGAGGCAGGGCCAGCTGGCCAACCACACTTGCCTGCCCCCTCACCATGATCAGGGGCGAGGCCAGTCAGCCAACTACCTGCGGCCCCTCCCCCTGGCCAGCCCAGCCCAATCAGCCTGAGCCAGCCAGACTCCACCCATGCACAAATTCATGCACCAAGCCTCTAGTGTCATATAACAGGAAATCTAGAGAAAGGAGTCGTCCCAGGAGTGACACAGTTAGGGATCCAGCTCTGTCGCTCTATTATGCTCTCGGTTCTGACCTACTCTGTATCTCAGCTTCCTCCTAAGACTGACTTCCCTCATGGTCACCAGATGAAGTTACATGCTCCTTTGCTCACATCCTTCAAGGGAAACATGTCTCTTCCCACCAGTCTTATGGGGTCATATTCCTTCCCAAGAATAATAACATGCACTGATTGGTTGTTTGTCAGGAGTCTGGGGTTTTGATCCAATCACTGGCATCCAGTTACAATAATCAGTTAGTTAAACTGGAAGGAACGTTCCTGAACGTGAGGGATAGTAGCAGCTTCCTTAGTTTCTTGGGCTGAGTTTTGATGGAAGGATGAGTACCTAGCAGTAAAGAAAAGGGGAGCCAGCTAGGTTCACTGCAGTTTTCTACATCCCAGGGACTGTGCTAAGCATTTTACATTTATTTTATACAGATGAGGAAGGAATTCAGAGAGGCTAAGTCGCTAACTTACAGAACTGGAATGCAGACTCCAGCCCAAGAGACCCCAGGGCCATGCTTCTGACCTCTGAGTCGCCTCCTTGGCTGGCCTCTTTGGGGCGGGACTCACACTTTGGCCTCACTGTGCAGGGTGTCTAGGATCCTGGCACTAGCCCAGGGAGGTGGACTCATTTTTACCCCATGCTGAGGAATAATGGGAACATTCTGGAAAGAACTTGAGCTCAGCTCTCAGGTTTCTACAGTTATTTGTCTGTTGTTACCAAACACTAAAGACTTTAAAAATTCACTGTGGTCATATAGGCAGGAAAAATGACCTCATGCTTGCAACCGCAAATCCAAAATGCTCTGGAGTCTGTAAGACGAACTGCATTTTAATTAGAAAAGAGAAAGAGCAATGAAGACGGTCCTTGGATATTTTTTCAAACCCTCCCTTGGCTTGCCTTCAGGCCAAAATGTGACAAGTGCCCTAAATCTGATAACAAACACACACTTCTGAAATCATTGTTAGCTTTCCTAAAAAGAAAAAAAAAAAATTCACATTAGTTTCCTGTTACCGGTAAGAGTTCAAGAATGTGCAGCCTTGAAACGCAGCACGTGAGAACACAGGGAACCATTCCTGCTAAGCATTAAGGAAACATGGAGCTCCCGACCCATTTTCCTCTTTGCTTAGAAGGTGTTTTATCACGTCAGGTCCTCAGAACTTTGAACCTGGTGATATTAAACGGCTTGCACTTTAGCCCTAAAATCTGGTCATTGGTTCTCAACCACCGGGTCAAACCTCCCAGCTGATGAGCAAGTTGTTCCAACTGACAGTGCAGAGCAGTAATGCAGCTTCCACAAGCTGCTCCCTCCCAGGCTCTCCAACAGCAACACTGGCCTTTAGTGCAGCTGCTGCCTCATCCAAGGGCGGCAGCAGGAAACGGAGAGGACAGAACGTTATGTGCTTATGGTGAGGCACACTTTCCTGGGAATTTTTATGTAACATTATCTCATGTAGGTACTCGCCACATGCCGGTATGGTATCCATCCCATTTTATAGATGCGCACACTGAGACCCAGAGAAGGTAATTAATGATGCCCATGTTAGAAGGGCTTCACCCGCAGCGAGGAGGATATGCAATTAAGGGTGGTTAAAGCAAGAATCTGCAAACTCTTTCTGTAAAAAGCCAGATGATAACTATTTTACACTCTCTAGGCCATATGGCCACTGTCAGGATCATACGACCATTGTAGAATGAACACATCCAGAGAGAAACACAAATAAAAAGTGTGGTTCTTCCAATATGACTTCACTTATAAAAATAGGCATTGGGTTAATCTGGCCTTTGGGCCATAGTGTGTTGATACCTGGCTCCCAGCAACATCTCTCAAACTATCTGCAACAAACAACCAGCTAACTTGCCCTCTAATTTTCAGTGTATCCTGATACTTATGTAAAATGCAATGCAACTAATTAATAAAATTTGAACATAAATATGTATTACTATTAGATTCAATAGACATAAAAGTGACTCTATCAGACTGTTGTAAAAATTTACAGACACAACCAATTTTTGTGCCTAACATGGACCAGAAAGAAATAGTCCATGGCATGGCACCGTTCTATGATTGACATGTTGAGTAGCCAGTGCTTTAAGGATTAGGATTCTATTACTTTAACTAGAGGTCTGGTGTATGGGTGGGGTCCTTTGGCCTGGCTGGTTATCGGGGCTGATCTGGGCTGATTGGGGCTGGGGTAGTGGTGGGGGGGAGGTGTGGGTAGGAACTGTGGGAGGTTGGCCAGCCATGGGAGGTTGGCTGTGGGAGGGCACTGACTACCAGGGAGCAGCTCCTGCATTAAACATCTGCCCCCTGGTGGTCAGTGCGTTGTCATAGTGACCAGTAGACCAGTCTTTCAGTCCACTGGTTGTAATGGTCGCTTAAGCTTTTACATAGAGAGACTAGCAATAAATCCAGATGTGGACAGATGTTAACCATCTCATCAAGGACCCATATTTTTTATACTTCTTAATGTTTGATCCTCCATTTTTATCTATCTTCATGGTTTAACATGGTGGCCATAGTCATCATGGCACCTTGACACAACAGTATCCAAAGCAGGAAAGAGCAAGGAGGCAACACAGGCTCTCTACTTGGACTATAGTCTTTTATACTTGGCAGGATAAACCTACCCCGAGCATCCATCTGCTCCTATGTTTCATTGGCTATGGATCACATGACTCAAATCAATCCCTAGGAAAGGGTAATAGGTAGCTCATTGTTGGCTTAGCTCAATTGTGAGTTATCCCCTCAGAATGGGCCCAGAGCCACCTGATCAAAATTAGGATTCGCTAAACCAAGGAGGATGCCAGCTCCAGGAATATGCTTAAGGAAGTCTGGCTATTTAACAGCCCGGGCCTGCAGTCCTTATCTGTCCCACCCATAAGCTGTGCTCCTTCTCTTCCAGTCATCTATTCCAGTGAAAGAATTCTCCTCGTATGGTGCTTGCTTTGGGATCTCTACATACTTAACCATTTGTGTGGAGCTTTAAAAATTATAGTGGGCTTTGATGTGTTTCATAAAACTTGTCAATGCTTACCTGTTTGTACCAATATTATGTCCGAGGATGGAATTTAAGTGTATGGATGATGCTTGAGGTTATGTAGCAAAAGGAGGCAGTATCAGAACTCTGGCCTAGGGCTTTGGATACTCTTCAGTGAGTTTGTTCAGAGGTATTTGACCATTTTTTCCTGCACTGACCTACTAGCAGCATCCAAACAACGGTCAGCCAATGTAGGCAAAAGGTCAACATGGGCAATTTATTGGTATGAATTAACTGGTTGCGTCAACAGTAATAATGTCCCCTCCCCCTTTTTAACCATGTCAATCTGGATGGTCTCATGGAGGGTGACTGACCATCTTGAATTACCTGAAGCTAAGGGACTTCCAGGGTTGCAGGGCTTCCAGTTTTAAAACCAGGACAGTCCCAGTTTTCAAAAATTTAAAAAAATTGATTATTTAATTAAATTTAATCATTAGGAGAGGGAACCCCAGTTTTCAATTTTAACACAGAAGTCATTCCAGGAAAAGTGGGGCCTCTATCTCCTGTCGGAATGTGCTTTTGTCTATTTTTTTGGCATGCTCAGTTCACAGGCCCCTAGTTTTCCTGGAAAATTAATAAAACAATGTGTCTAGCTTTGTCTGGTGGACGACTTTTTTTTTTTTTTTTTTTTTACAATCAAAACGTCTAAATTAAGAGAAACACAGACACGTCTTAGAAATTCTTTGTTTCATCCACAGCTGAGGATTTCCTTGGGAAATTTTTAGAAGTACTTTTCCTTGATTGTGAAGAGAGGCATGCAGGAAGACCTCATAAATTTTTATTTCCGCTTCTTTTCCATCTGCTACCAAGCCCAGCCAGGCACGTGGCAACCGGTCTTAGAACCCACCGTTCAGCTGAATGTATTTAAAGATACTTCAGCCTTTTGCTTATCCACTGCTGGTCTCGGACTGTCTATTAGAAATCACAGAGGGTCCTTTAAAGAATAAAAATAAATACAGAATTCCTGGGACCTACACTGTGCCTATATTGGGGGGTAGGGGTAGGGAATGGATTTGGGGCCCAGGAACCTTTGCTTTCCACAAAGTTGCCAGGTAATCCTGACATGCTACCAGCTTCAGAAGCAACAGGCTGGAATATGTCAGTCAGTTTGTGTGAGTGACAACTAAAATTGTAATCACGCTATTAAACAAGAGAACCTTACAAAATTGCTCATCTTTGCCTTTCTTCCTTTCTCTCCCTTTCTGCCTTTCTTTTTCCTTTTCTTCTTTTTTCTTCAATGGTAGAAGCTCATGTGAACATTGGGGGCAATTTAGGAAATAGAATGAAACTTACAGATATTCGAAGTGAATTTAAATACACCTTCTAAACATTCAGAAGGCTGCTGGCCACGTAATGTCTGTGGGAACATGAGGCTTGAACAAAAGCTTGGAAGGAAGAAATCTTTGGGATTGTCCCTAGCAAGGGACACCCCAGGCTGCCTTATTCTTCCACTGTCTCCATCCCTCTGGTCTTCTTCTTCTCCCGTCCCCATGGTCTGCACCCACCTGAGGATCAGTAGACAGAGGAGGTCTGGTTTACATTGCTCACTGTGCCACCAGTCTGTCGGCTGAGCCAGGCAGCAGAGATGAAAATTAGTGACAGTTCCCAGCCTTGCTTTCTGTTAATTTGACAAAAGCAAGCCCCATAGCAGTAAAGGTTCTAGTTAAGGCCTCTTTAATGGCTCAGACTGATTTCATTTTTTTTTTAAAGCCACCAGAATAGTTAATAGAGTGTGTGGGACAACACGATTTCCATTGGGGCGCAATCAAAAAGGAAGCTTCTCTCCGCGCCTCCTTTCATCTCTCTCCTTACATCAACCTGAAGCTGAGCGGAGGCCCCTGGGGACGCCTGCTTAGCAGCTCTGCCTCCCACTGAAGGGAGACTTAGCCTAGACAGCTCCAAAGAGTCCTGATTCAAAGGTAAAACAATTAGTAGACATTAATCATCACAAGGATGGTACTAAAAGCATAATCCTCTTAGAACAGGAACAAATTACACTGAAAGTAGCGCTATAAAATCAAGCACAACAAGACCACACTATCAAGGAAGATGAGAGAGAGGACACTGCGCTAAAGCCCAAATCTGGCTGCCACAGATCTGGTGTTGACACAGAAGTTACCCTGCCCTTTTCCTGTGGCTGTAAAAATCAAAGGCTCGCCATGCAGAGGCCAGGTAGCCATCTCCTCACAAGGATAGAAGCTCTGAGAACATCTGGTGGCTACAGTTGCACAGCCTGATGTCTGGGTGGTTTTCTAAGGATGGAAAGTTGCCCCCAACGCCGGGAATCAGCCCACCTAGGACTTCTCCAGGAGGAGAGGAAGACAATCCTTTTCTGCAAAAGGAGGATCTTTGTCCACATTTCCAAATGAAGCCAAGATTGTTTTAGACAAGGCGTGACCGCTTCCTTCACTCACACCCGAGGTTCCCCTGCCTCCTTTTCTCTTTTCTGGTCTTCAGCCTGTGAGGTGAGCGCTGTCTGGGGAGAAAAGTCACCGGATGCAAAGACGAATGCTGCTGTCACACTCTGTATCAGCTGTGAGGCTCAGAGGCTGGGCCCAGCAGGAAAGGTACAGCTTTACTTACAGCCATTATCGATGTGCTTAGAATCCAGACCAGGCCGCAAAGGTATCTTCCTTACTTCTCTCAAGTGGTTTTTCATGGCCCCATGGCATTTTCCTTGGATCGCCCCAAACCCTCTGCCCTTTTTACAGTCAGTCTCCTGGGTTCCCAGCCATATCCCAGGGTCCCTTGTCATAGGGACAGTCCCATTTCAGATCATGTCTTTCTTCTTTAAGCCAACAAGACTCTTTTGCTCTGGATCTTCCGAGTTCCATAGTAACAGCTGGGCACGAAAAACTTTTACCCACTCACTGCACAACTGGTACACTATTATGTTGGAAGAGTTCTTTCTCACCAAAAGTACTGGGAGAGAATGAACAGAACAGAGAATCCCTCCTGCCACCAAAGATGTATGGAATTTGCTATTTATTTGCACACTAAAAGAGAATGCAATGGTCCTAGCCAGTTGGCTTAATGGATAGAGCGTCGACCTGCGTACTGAAGGGTCCCATGTTTGATTCTGGTCAAAGGCATATGCCCAGGTTGCAGGCTCAATCCCCGGTGGGAGTTTGCAGGAGGCAGCCAATCAGTGATTCTCTCATCACAGATGTTTTTATCTCCCTCTCCCTCTTCTTTCCTCTTTGAAATTAATGAAAATATATTTTAAAAAAAGAGAACCCAATGCTTAACATCAGGAATTACTGGTGGATTTTCACACCAATGTGCGGACTATCTTCCCAGAGTTTATAAAGCTAGGAACTCTTCCAGATATAATCAGATTTCTTACTAGGGACAGTGTACAAGCTCAGTTCCTTTCATTTGCTTGGAAGCTCATACTGCTAGTTAGATGTTCAATATTTGTAACTATCCATTTTTGTTCTCACCTTCCTCCACATTTTTCCTCTCAGTGTATCACTACTGGAAACAGATAACCTGATGCTAGAAGGAAGGCCAAGGACTCATTGGCCCAAGCTGAGACCATTGCTTACTAACTCCCCGGGGCGCTCCTCACTCAGTGTTGTGTGTATACATCAGGGAGGTGTTTGGTTTACTTGCCCATGCCAGAGTTCAGGCCATGTGATTACGAACTTTGTGCCATTTCCAAAATGGAAAATATTCAGCTTTTGATGAGATTATTAGCTCGCCTCTGTTCGGGTCCAATAAATGAAAACCAGATTTGCATGTATAAATAACAATGGAGTGCTGAAATGATTTATTTAGTAAAGTTACTGTTTTGGAAACCAAATCAATGTGTCATGTCAAGATCCAATCTGCCCTTCACTCACATGGCAAAGGAGACTTCTCCGGGGTCTACTAGAAAACAAAGAAAGAAGTTGGAATCCTATTAATAGTTTACTCCTACCACAGTTACAGTGGAATCCAGCTCTGAGAAGGAAAGCTTGAAATAATGTTTCCGAGAACATCCTGATAATAGTGTGTGCTATTTTTTATTGTATTCAAGACACACATGAATAACTCTCCCCACCCCCTGAAGGAAAGGAAGCAAAGCAAAGGGCAACATATTTTCCCACTGTGTGAATTTCCTTCCTCAAGTAGAAATAGTTGCAATTGGAAGGCAAATCCTATGGTCATTACATGTCAGAATGCTGACATGATGACAGCTTCAGAGGTGTGTTGGGCTACATTTGTGCGTGCTCTTTTTAAAGAAGACAATAGGCATTGAAAACTAACCACTGCATCAAAGCCTTCCAACTCCACTGAGAATGAGTCTATGGAAAACTCAAACCACGAGGCTGGGCCATGGGAATCGCATTGTGGAGGATGCTCTGGAGACAGCCAGAGTGGCATTTCAGAGCCGGTGACTACAGAACCATGTGCAGTCGGTCCAAGTCATGCTTCTGGCATTAAACCAAGGCTTGTCATTTGAATCAACTCTGTTAATGCCCAGGGACCTCACTTGATGCCACTCGGTCTGAAGTGGGCTTGGTTAGTGGATAGTGCCAACCGGAGCCCGTGATGAGGGAAGAGAGTTGCCTTGGACCTAACCCCACTCCATTACTTACCAGGTGCATGGCTTTGAGATAACTGGTTTGATTTTGTTGAGCCTTGGTTTCTTTGTTTGCAAAATGGGCACAGTAATATCTAACTTGCAAGGGTATTGAGAAAATCAGAGACACTGCATGTGAAGTTCTAGGACATAGTAGGGACTCAGTAAATGGTGCCGAATATATGTATATGTATATGTATATGTATATGTATATGTATATGTATGTAAGTATGTATGCATGTTTAGTTGTTTGTTTACTTATTTATTTACTTACTGCAGCACCCACTTCATCTCTTTGTAGCAGAGACTCTTAACCTGGGGTCTACAGAGATGAAGGACCTAAACTGAAATTATAGGCAAAATCTCATGCAGATGTGCATTTTGCTGAATATGAGTGTTTGTAACTTTCATAATATTCTTAAAAGGGGTCCGTGATCAAATGAAACATTAGAGTCACTACTTTCTGATTCGGTCTCACCTATGTGTTGATCTCACAGCATGAAATGAAAAACAAAAGAGTTTGTAATTTGTGATTCTTTTCCCATTATATGTATGGCTATACCTACTTGTCCTCTAAAGTAAAGTCTTGCATGTTATGGATGTGTGGGTATGCACATGTACATGCATACTTGTGGGTTTATGGAATGCTGATCTTATAATGAGCCACAAGTTTACTGAGAAAACAGAATAACTGTGAGACCAAAGAAGTGGATGACAGATGGTGTGGAGCCTGGATGCTCTGGGAAGCACACGGAGGGCAGAAGCAGAGGAGACATGGAGAACAGAATAGGGGCAAGGCTGAGAGCCCATTGGGGTCCATTTTGCTGGGGACTCAATGGACACACAACCCCAGTGGACCTGGGGAGGGTTGCTGCTAGGAGTGTTTGATTGGGTGCCAGGTATAGAGAGAGTCTGGAGGGATCAGCAGGAAAGAATGTGTGTTCTCATTAAAGGAGATACCATAACATGTTCTGGAAGAGAGAAACAAATGCCCAAGGTAGAGGAAAATGATAGAAATCAGATAAAATAAATGATAATCCAGAGGCAAAAGACTCAGAGATTTAGAAGCAGAAGAGAAATTCATAGATCTGTTGCTTTCCACTTTACTGGCTCTCTGTGGCTCAGATGCCAAGAGTTGAACTTGCCCGAGGGTACCCAGTGCTGAGGAAGGGTCCTGTGCACCTCAGGTAGGCATGTCCTGTTAGGCTGGGTGGGGAATGAAGACCAGAACTTGAGTTTAAAATATATGTATGTATGTATTCATATACACATCTACACACATACACATACACCTATGTATGTATGTGTACTATTCCAGTTCTTGATCAAACTTCGTGAGCTTCTCCCCTGCAGGATATAGCGGTGTACATGCATAGGTACATACATAAATGTAGCAGCAAACATGCCTTCATGTTTACCATTTGCTAGCCACTGTGCTAAGTGCTTTACAGCTCATTCCCATTCACTCTTAAAGCAACCCTAAGGAATAGGCATTGTCGTTGGTTTTCAATTTTCAGATGAAGAAACTAAGGCTTTCTAAGGTGAAGTGATTTTCCAAAATCTCACACTTAGAGTAAACTGTTAAACTGGGATTTGCCCTGAAACAGTTTGATGCTGGAGACTGCAAAAAGAGTTGCCACACTGTTATATTCCTAAGGAAGATGGAGCCCATTTACAAAATGCTAGGGCAACAATTCAAGCAGCAGCAGAAGAGCAAGAGACCCAAGTTTGAGGTCAACTCTGAGTCTCAAGGAACCATTTCATAACATTCTCCAGTGTGGATGCATGACCTCGTGACCTTGTGCTGTGCTCTGCCGTGTTTTATTACTTCTCTGTACACCAGGTGATAGAACTCTACACATAGAGGAGAGGTCAGCTTAAGAAAGGAGCATAGAACTATTGAAAGCCCTTTTATTTTTCAACACTAGTCCCACAGGTCTAAGAAAGTCAGGGACTTGATATTTACCATTCACTGGCTCCATACAAATAGAGACCCTCACTCAGAAGCCACAAAAACAGAAGAAAATGAAGTTCAGCACCTCCCAGCAGTCCCAGTGATGGGGAGGGATGTGTTGCAGCTGATCTTTGCTGGCTGCTGTTAGTTCCTCATGAGCAGTGTCAGGTTAGGGACCAGCAGGGAGGAGGGGTCCTTCTGCTGTGAGCTTGGAGAGTGCATTGACCTTCACAGATGTCTTGCAAAAGGAAGTCAGTGTACTGAACATCTCTGAAGATTAGAATTTTGGGGAAGTTTCTCAGAGGTCACAGAGGCTTCTGAATGCCCAATAATTCATCAAGTATGTCCAGCATACTCTTTTGCCTCAACTGCTTGCATCCCTTTTCTTCTCTCCCACCCAGCAGCTTGCCCCACCCTACATTTTGGTTCTCTCTCTGTCTCCCTTTTGTTTTTTTCCTCACTAATGAGAACTGCATTAGAACCATGTTAAGAGAGAGATTGAATGGCACCCACCTGGGAATACATAGCCAGATTTCCACTGCCTGAATACAGCTGCTGAGCTATTTGGGGTTTGCTCAGAGAAACAGGGACATTATAACATATTGATTTGGATGGATGCTAGTAGCCATAGGCATATAAAGTACCATTCACTTTCCTGCTGAGGATTTAGATATGAACTGAGGATGTCATAAAATTCAGAGAAAACTGGTGAGAGATTGACTGCATAGTAGGTATAGGTGTGTTTTGTTTGTTTGTTTATGTGTTGTTGTTTTCCTGGACAAATATTCTCCATCATTCCTAGATATAGAAGCTTCTGGAAATTACCGTTACTAAAAATTCCTGTCATTTTTATCACTGTATTCCCAGTTCTTAAACAATGCCTATTATATAATTGGTACTCCATACATATTTGTTGAAGAAATGAATAGATGGCTAAGTATGAATTTGCAACACTAACTAGATGGCCTTATCCGTCTTTGAGCCCCTAGTTCCTAATACAATGCATGATTTTGGTCAATTTAAATAGCTAATGTAAGCTATTTCTGTAATTTCTGAGTAGGTGGTCTGTGGTGTGTGTAAATCATAAAAGAGGAACAGCCCAAGGCTAAGTTTTCTTTTGGGGATCACAGTAGGGCAATGGATGCTGGGAAGGAGTGGGGGAGAACCAGTCATCCCTACTCCTTAAGGTCCCACTGTCACCTTGGCTGAATGTCCCTTGGTTCATCAGGTTCTCCCCCTTAGGACTCCTCCCAACTGAATCTCTGCTGTACACTGAAATCCTATTCATGTAACCACTGTTACCCTTCATCCCAGGGAGTATTTCCATGTTAACAGCAACTCTATCAACACAGGGCTTTTGTCCAAAGAAGAAGCCCTAATAGTGGGAATTTCAGAGACTAGAATAAGCCAACAGGAGAGATATTTTCTGCTTTTATTTGAAATTCCATCATTTGGGTATTGTCCCATTCTACCAACACAAAAAAAGGAGTTATTTGCTCACTCACTGTGGTGGCATTTCCCTTATTGGAGGGAGAAGAGACTCTCAGGGAATGAACCAGACCAGCCTAATTAAAATAAATAAGCTCTTAGGGAACCCCTTAACACCCCTATGACCCCTCCACCGCCTTTTCAAATCAGTATTCTTACTAGCTTTGCTTTAGAAGATTCCTATCTCTCTTATGATTTTTTATGAGGAAAAGCAGTCCCACTTGGAAAAAAAAAAAGGCAATGCAGCTAGCATATTTGAAGACTATATTTTATTTATTGATTTTTTTTAAACATACATTTTTAACAGAATTTTTGTTGAAGTTATGTTTATGGGGTATCAGCCCTTGGAGAAAATGCGACGGTGTGTGCAGAATATAAATGAGTGAAGCTCTCCACAGACAGGATGGCAGTCAATGATGAGTGAAATTCATTGCATGTATTTTTCCTTTGTATGATACTTATGTCTAGAGCATTAGCAGTGCTTTATGTATATGTGATGCTGTATGTCCCCTTATGTGGGTCTGAAAGGGCTTCGGACCAAAAGTCAGGAGCTCTGGGGTTGGATCCTGGCTCTGTCTAAACTTTCCAGAGGCCTTGGGCAAATCAATTGATTATTCCGAATGTCAGTTTCCTAGTTTAAAAAGAAAGATATTGTTATAGTTTCTAGAATAAAAGCACTAGAGCTTGAAAGTCTTGGATTCCAGCTATAGACTATTACAAGCTACGGGATCCTGACAAACTCATTTAACATCCCTGATCCCTTTATAAAGTGGAGATAATGACAGCAGCTATCTAACAAGTTTACATATTAAGAGACATACTCTTTGGACTCCTGCTTCAAGGTTGACTGTAATGGAGTACGGCAGGTAGAATCTTCCATTATTAAGCCAGGAAAAGGGGATAAGTTACAAAACCCCACTTTTGAAAACAAAGAGCTATAGAAGCAACAGGAGCTAGATTTTTGAAAAATCGAGAACAGGAAGATCCTTTTTAGGAAATCTAATGATCCCTGGTAGTTTTCTTAACTGGAGGCATTTGTAAATTCTAGGATTAGCTTAAGGCTTGGATTTAAACCAAATTGAGGGATTTTATGGAGAAGAGATAAATCAGCAGAGGTTTTGGCAGCGGAGAGCTGACTTGATAAACTGAAAAATTAGAGGATCCCCAATGCAAGGAAACTTGCTGAATTCTAGGAGGATGTGGGAGGCTGGGGGCTGGGTGAGAAAGGAAAAGTGAAAACTCCCACACTCTTGCAGGCAGTTCTTTTGTGTCATGGTTTATTTGGGACTCAGGATTCTCAAAATGTGGACCTTTAAGTTTTAAATCCAAGACAGTTTCAGGCAAATAAAAATGACTGGTCACATAGGTATTTAGGGGAAAAAAATCCCACTAGAGGGAGAGAGTCTACAAAAAAAATAGGCAACCAATCTCTTGCTCAAGACACTTGCTAAATATTTAACTTGCATAAGGTATAGAGCTAAAGATTTAAAATATGCAAAGGTCATACTTTTAAGAGTTGAGGAGATTGGGAACTGAGATATCACAGTTCCCAAAATTCTAGGAGGACCATGCCTGAGGAACCCAAGATGGAATAAGACTTACTAAAACATTAAACCAGTCAAAACTGAACTAATTCCTGATAGAATTATAGTGATCAGCTTCTCCCTGTCTCTGTCAAACAGAGAAAAGTAGAACCCCTGTTGGTAGAGAATGTTGTGTAAGATTCTATGGTTCTTTTACCTCAATGTTTAGCATGTAATAAAAGTTACCAGACAGAAAAGAGGCAAGTAATGTAAGCAATAATCAAGAAAACAAAACAACCAATAGAAATAGACCTGCAGATAATCTAGGTGTTGGAGTTTGCAGACAGTTTAAAATAACTATGAGTAATATGCTAAGAAAAATCGAGAAGAAAATTGTCAAAATAGATGAAAATATGGAAAATAGTTGAAACTTAACCAAGAATTATAGTGTTTGAAAATAATTAAATGGACATCCTAGTACTGCAAAATGATATATAAACAAGAGTCTGGATATAGTAAAAGATACTATAATCTCAAAGACTGCTTAATGGACAATATTGAAATTGAAGCATAAAGGGAAAAAAAGAAAGGAAAGAACAAAAGCCATATGGAAACAATCAAAAGATATAATAGATGTGTAAATTCCAAAATGATAGAAAACAGTGAGGAAAAAGCAAATATTTGAATAGATAATGGTCAATAATTTCCAAAATTGATAAAAATGATTAACCCACATTAACCCACAGATTCAAGAAGCTCAATAAACTTTAAATAGGATTTAAAAAACCCTACATAGGGCACATCTTACTTAAGCTGTTAAAAATCAAAAGACAAAAATAAAAATAAAAAACAGCTAGAAAAAAAAGGCCATCTTACCATCAAGAAGAAATTATATCTAACTTTAAAAAAAATATTGGAGCCAGAAAACAAAGAAATTACATAATTAAAGTGATAAGAGGGGAAAAATGTGCCAATCTGTATTTCCATACCCCACAAAAATATTCTCCATAATGAATTAGAAAGAAAGACTTAAGTATGTGAGAATTCACTGTTAGTAAATAGATATTCCAAAAAGTACTGTAGGGAATTCTTCAGGCTGAAGGAAAACAATGTCCAGTGAAAGTGGGGGCCAATGAAGAGCACCAGAAGGGGTGAATGGGTGGGTAGATGTAAACAAATATTAACTGATCCAAGCAACAATAATAAAACTGTCCTGTGGAATTGATAATAGCATAGAGGTAAAAAGATGTGTCAACAAGAGTGCAAAGGGCAGAAGCATAAAAAAAGTTGTGAAACTGATGTTTCTTTTATTACTTAGGAAATGGTCACAGCACTGACAGCATAGGCCATTAAACTCAGGCTTGCATATTGAAATCTCTAGGATAATTACTAAAAATAAAATACAGCCATATAACACTAAAAAGGTAATCAAGGAGAAAATATTGAGTAAAAAGTACTTGAGGAATTCAAAAGAAGGCAAGAAAGCAGGGATAAAAAATAAAGGATATATGTAAAAAATAGAAACTGAAAGCCAGTGAGTATCATAATTACAATCAAGGTATGTGGAGTAAATACACTTTTAAAAAATGAATTTTTTCAAAGGACCTGACTATGTGTCATTTATAAGAGATACAAGTTATTAATAAAATCACAGCTAGGTTGAAAGCAAAAGGGTAGAAAGAAGATGTATCATTAACATAGTAACAAAGAAATGTTGGTATGGTTGTATTTACATTGAGCAGAATATCTAACTGGAATATAACAATTGCTCAGTAAGTTATTATCTCAAATTATTCAATGAAAAAAATGTTTTAACAATTTGAAATCTAATGATTTGGGATTTTATAAGCCTAATTTAGGGGCGATACTTAAAATTTTCTATTTTTTCTTTTAAACTACTTTTCAGAATCTACCAAAAATTGTAGATTTATTTGCTCAGGTAAATTTTTTCACTGGTTATAGGCATGTCATCATGACACATATCACAATTAAACCAAGGCTACTTTCATGCATTAACTATTTCAATTTGGGTTCCCTTAAGTATACCAAGGAGGACTGTGAAACACCAGCATGTTTAAAATCCAGGAGGATGGCCCACAAGGGGGAAGATGAAGAAAGGTAGCTCCCTGGCCTCCTGGCTCATTGTGCAATGTTCTTTTAACTTCAGTAGCATGAAGACCTTTATGAAACTCATTTGATAAGTATCTTTTAACATTCACTGTATGCAAGGCACAGTTATAATCATTGGATATAAAACAACAGCAAGACCCTGCCGTCAGTAGACTTGCACTCTAACAGAACACAGATCTTAAATGTTTTTTAAAAATTATTTTATTAAATTTTTTACTTTTTCTTTTAAACATTTAAATTTAATGAGTGCAACAGCATGTAAAGAACTCTTAAAATAGTAGGATTCAGCCTAGTATAGTTTTCATGAAAGACTTTCCCAAGGAAGTCGGGATCAGAGTTCATTAGGAAAAGAAGAGAGGGAAGAATATTCTGGTGGAGAAGAGGAAGTGTGATGGCCTGAGATAAGAAGGATCTTGGTTGGAACCTTAGGACTGGAAGAAAGACAGTGTAGCTGAGTTCAGTGTGTGTGGAGGCAGGGGGGAGAGGAAGTCAGAAAGAGAGAGGTAGAACAAGACTTGAGGTCATAGGAGTAGAAATTATGGGTCAGAGTGTTACAAATATTTTTTTAAAGACAATATTAAGTAATATTTAGCATGTGGGCAACAATCTATCTCATATTAAAAGTTTGTGAAGGTGTCAGAATATTATGGAAACATGGAGAAGATATTTAGAATTGTAAGATTACCATCACATCCTCTATTTGGTGTAATTCTTAAGATGCCAATTACATAATATATAATTTTTTTCACCAAAACAGATTAATTCAAATAGATTTGATATATAATATGTCAAATTTTGTTTAGGTAGAACATTTGTATATTGGTAGTCTTTTATTTCTCAGTGGTAGAAAATGAAACTCAAATTGGTATATAGATAAAGGAAGTAGTTGATAGCCAAGAAGCTTCAGGTGGGGTTTGATCCAGTAGCTTATCATGTTATCTGGGACCTGATTTTTTTTTGTTCTCAGTTTTGCTGTCCATGTTCCCTATAGGGCTGGCCCTCTCCATGGCCACAAGATGGTTGGTTATGTCCATTCTTGATACAACAACTTGCAGTAGGGATGAAGTTATATAATTATTTTGGTTAATCAGGACCCACCTCTGAAGCTAGTGTTCAGTCCCCTGGGCCCCATGGTGACGTGTGTGGAGAAATAAATGCCTGGGATGGTAGCAGACCATATCCACAATGTTATTTCTCAAGTTAAATATTGATCACCTGGGTTCTAAGCTCAGTGAAACCAGGAATCATATCCCTCTTGTTCATTGCCCCAGCCCCCCATGAGGAACAAGGCCCACCATCAGAGAACCTTAGTAAATACTTAGTTATTGTTATATAAACAAAACAATTTTTTCTGTTTGGAGAAATACACAATTTTATTTGTGTGCTTCTTGATGCTCCCTGGTTGCAGTTGTAGAAGCAGGAAGTATTAGGATTAATAATCACACAAGAAACATTTTCTTCTAAGATGTTTAGCACTGCTTCTGAAGCAAAAGAGAGTGAAGTCATTTGGAATAAGGCAAGATGAAGCCAATCATTTATTTCCCTGATTATGGATATCAAAAGGAAGAGAGAAAAGAAAGGAAGAGAAGGGGAAGGGAGGGAAAGAGGAGAAAAGAAAAAAAATAAAGAAAGGAAGCAAAAAAGAAAGGAAGAGATAGAGGGATGGAGAAAGGAAGGGAAAAAGGAAAGGGGTGAGGAAAGAAGGAGAGAGAAGGAAGGAAGGGAGGAAGG
>PVJC01003168.1:0-71116 GCA_004026665.1 Murina feae
GGAGAAACGGTTAATTTTAATATTTCGCTTTTATTAGTTTAGATGTTGTCACACTTACTGATATTAACTTACCTAAAGCAAGAAACTGGAGTTCTCTTTCTACCTTCTTTTAGACCATCCCCCAAATACAAATGGTAGCAAAATATTGACATCAGAAATCCATGTATAACTTATCACCTTTTCTCCATCCTTCTGCCTTAGACCAGAATATGTTATGGTCCATAGACTGCAGGGAGGTGATGATCATGATTGCTGTTGCATTAACCTCTGTAAGACATAGAAAAATAACCACTGGGAAACAAGTATTTCTATGGCATAAAAATCTTTACTTCTGAAACAATGTGAGGAGACTGTTAATAAGTGGTACATACTATAAGTTTATCATGTAATTATGCAAGAATAAATTAATGTGAAGCCAAAGGCAATCCTATTTCAAATAACCAAATACTAAGTAAAGGCAGGGAAACAAGGACATCCCCCAAGTTAAAATCATTGCGTCTTATTCAAAATTATTGAGTATTTTAAACCACAAACCTTGGTTATGACCTCAGTAAGTGATGGTCACCATCTCATGGCTTTAGTTTCTGGCATTCATATTAAGTACTAGATACAATACGAGCAAATTTTTGTTTTGTTTCTTTATTTTTCCTTTTAACATTCTCAGTTTTTCTTCTCCCTCTCTCCCTCGCTCATCATTCCTCTCCTTCCTCTGAAACTCATCTGAACTCTGCCTTTCCAAAGGAGCCCTTTATTCATTACTTTTCTCTTGCTCCTTCTCCTTACTACTATTTCTGAGTTTCTATTTTTTAAAAGTTTGTTTTATTGCTTAAAGTATTACAAAAAAGTATTACATATGTCTCCTTTTTCCCCCTTTACTTTCCCCCTGCCTTCCCTGCCCCCCCAGTGTCTTGTGTCCATTGGTTATGCTGATATGCATGCATACAAGTCCTTCAGTTGGTCTCTAACCTCCTTCCCCCAACCTGCCCTGGCTTTCCCGCTGTAGTTTGACAGTCTGTTCAATGCTGCTCTGCCTCTGTATCTGTTTATGTTTATCGGTTTATAATGTTCTTTATTATCCATAAATGAGTGAGATCATGTGGTGTTTTTCTTTCATTGACTGGCTTATTTCACTTAGCATAATGCTCTCCAGTTCCATCGATGCTGCTGCAAATGGTAAGAATGCCTTCTTTTTTATGGCAGCATAGTATTCTCTGATAATGTTACATAGTAGTAGTCTGGGGGTCTTCCATAATAGAGGATATACAATCAATGTATAATATTTGCATTTATTACTTATATCTGAATATAATACATTATTTCAAAAAAGAAACAGAATATATCTTGAAGAAAGAGGCCCTTTTGGCAGTTCATACAGTATATGTGCAACTTCTTTTTGTCATATGTGTGGCTCCTGTAAGATTGGAGTCACTCAAGGAAATAGGTGGATGCAGCAAGCAAGAGGGTAGTTTATTAAAGGGAATGGGAATGGAGCCCCAACTGGAGAAGGTTAGGACTCAGTCTCCACTGTCCTTGGGTTGAATTTTATGCACAAAAACCACAAGGGGAGGAGGCTGGGAGACTAAGTGTTCTAGTCTGGTTAGATGGGGTTCGTTTTCCTTCAGACTGATTAGTGCTGGCCATTGAGACTGTGGGCTGTAAGCAGCCGTTGCTATTACTGGCCTGCTGTCTTGTCCTCCAGTACAGCTGCCTTCTGTTGTGCCAGATAGGGTGACTGTTGGCTGTTCTATGAAATGGGGCTGGGGCCACTTTATTGTTCAGGACTTTCTAGTCTGCCTGAGCCAAGGTCCTCTGCTGGCCTGTCAGGTCCTTTATTAACATACTTTCTGAAGAATAATAAATGGGAATTAAAAGCAGACGTATCTACGCAGTGGCATTGAGGTTAGGCCATCTAGTTAGAAGATTGAGGTAGTTTAACCTTTAAAAAATTCTTAAAATATAAAGAGACTAGTGTTGGCTGAATGATTCATAACAAATCTACTTTGCTACTGCTTTATATAAAACTAGAGTCCTGGTGCATGAAATTCATGCACTTAGTGTGGGTCCCTCAGCCTAGCCTGCACCCTTTAGCAGTCTGAGAGTCCTCAGGGGATGTCCAACTGATGGCTTATGCCCACTTCCCCTGGGTAATGGGCCTAAACCATCAGTCAGATATCCTTAGTGTTATTGCAGTGGCAGGAGAGGCTCCCACCACCGCCATTGAACTCGCCAGCTGTGAACCTGGCTTCTGGCTGAGTGATGCTCCCCCTGTGGGAGCATACTGACCATCAGGGGTCAGTTCCTGCCTGGTGGTCAGTGTGCGTCATAGTGACCAGTTGTTCCTCCGTTCAGCCAATTTGCATATTAGCCTTTTATTATATAGGATAGAGGCCCGGTGCATGGGTGGGGGCCAGGCAGCCTGTCCTGATGGGGACCCCCAATTGGGGTGGAGGACCCCACTGGGTGGTGAGGCTGACTGGGACAAGGAGCCATGAGCAGTTTGCAGCCAGCCCCACCCCTAATTGGGGTGAAGGTCCCCACTCAGGCATGGGGCCAGCTGGGGTGAGGGGCCATGGTCATTCTGGTCATACCGGTAGTTCTGGTTGTTCTGCCGTTTCAGTCACTGAGATTTTATTATATAGGATTATTCCATAGAATATACATAGAGAGAATGATGACAGCAGCACCAGAATTGAACTAAAAGATGGAATCTGGGTAAATTTCCTCCCTTTTATGTATTTCATTCAAAAGAGCTAAGAAACTGGTTAAAACTGACAATTTTGATGAGATGGTATTTATTTAGAATGTGTTTGAAAGCCATTCATTTTTCCATATTTCCTTCATCAGCTCATTGTACATTTTATTTTCCTTTTCACTCAATATAATATTAAACTTATTCTATAAAATAAAATTTGATATTGTAGAAGCTCACTGTCAAAAATCTCTTATGCAAATGTGCACACACAGGTGCACATGATAGCCTAAATATTAAACAAGAGGCATGGCCCCAGATTAAACTGTCAAAATACCACCAGCTATGATTTCAGTCTACTGTAGTTTAGATATATTTTCAAGAATCCTGTCTTCTCTTTCATTCAGTAGGAAAGATTGAATGGGTCTCCTAACTATACTGATGATAAGAAGGCAAAGATAAACCAGAGAAGTCCTTCTTGCCTTTAGGGATTCACCTGGTAAATTGCTGCTTAAAGAGTGCTGTCAATAAGTTAACTTCTTTACTGTCGAGAGCAATTCTCTGCTGGCAGGGAGATGGACAAGATGACCTAATAGATCTTTTTTTTTTTTTCATCTCAAGATCCAACATTTCTTTGCAATGAACTGTGACTAAAAAACAGAAACAGTGTTTTAAGTCCTGTCCACAAGTCTTTAATTGAAAAACAAAAAAGCAAACCAAACTTGTATTTTATTATATTCTTTCTTTAGTGAATTATTCTAAAGTTTCTAAAAATAATCCTTTACTTATATATTGTATTGCTGTATTAATTTTGAAAATAAACACAATGGCAAAGAGATATTTAGAACCCAACAGTATAGGGTAAAGATATTCTCTTGCACCTTTTTTTTTCCTCCTAGAACTCATGTTACCTTAAATGGAAGATTTTTTTTCTTCTACTTATATATCGTTTAGTCAGCAGAAAGGTACTAGTAAAGTTAAACGGTTAAAAGCACGAACTTTAAAAGCAGGTTGAATTGTTTTGTTTTTATTTTTAGCTTTTGTTTTTTTTGGGTTTTTTTTTTTAGATGCAACAGAGTAGATGCCCATCAGTCAGAATGTCAAAGCTTTTTCTATTTTGCAGTTTCTTTCTTTTTTTTTTGTTGTTCTTTATTGTTAGAAGTATTAAATATACTATTGCATATAAATCCTTTTTTTCCCATTGAACTCTCCCCTGCCACCCCCACCCCTCAGCACATGTCCTCACCCCCTAGTGTCTGTGTCCTTTGGTTATGCTTACATATGCATACAAGTCCTTTGGTTGATCTCTTACCCTCCTCTTTCCCTGCCTTCACTGGGAGGTTTGGTGGTCTGTTCCATGCTTCCTTGTCTCTGGATCTATCTTGATCATCAGTTTATGTTGTCCATTAGATTCCACATGTGATACTTATCTTTCTCTGACTGGCTTATTTCACTTAGCATAATGCTCTTCAGTTCCATTCATGCTGCTGCAAATGATAAGAGTTCCTTCTTTTTTTACAGCAGCAGAGTATTCCATTGTGTAGATGTACCACTATTTTCTAAACCTCTTATCTGCTCATGGGCATTTAGGTTGATTCCAAATCTTAGCTAAATTGTACTATGAACATAGGGTGCATATATCCTTTCTGATTGGTGTTTCTGATTTCTTGGGATATATTCCTAGAAGTGGGATCACTGGGTCAAATGGAAGTTCCATTTTAATTTTCCGTCCTGTTTTCCACAGTGGCTGTGCTGGTCTGCATCTCACCAGCAGTGCATGAGGGTTCCTTTTTCTCCATAGCCTCAGCAGCACTTGCCATTTGTTGATTTGTTGATGATAGCCATTCTGACAGGTGCAAGATGTTACCTCATTGTTGTTTTGATCTGCATCTCTCAGATGATTAGTGACTTTGAGCATGTTTTCATATGTCTCTCTCGGTCAACTTTTGAAAGTGCCTATTTAGACCTTTGGCCATATATTGATTGGATTGTTTATCTTCCATTTGTCAAAATATATGAGTTCCCTATAAATTTTGGAGATTAGACCCCTATCAGATATAATATTGCTGCATCAACCTCAGACCCTGTGACTGTACCACCCACCCACCAAGCCCACCAAATTGAGTTTTAAAACATAATTTCACCTAGCTAATAGGTGGTGGAAAGCAATACTAACCTCTCTTTGCCTCCATTTACCTATCTCCAAAATGGAGATAATAGCAGCACCTACCTTTTGAGGATACTGTGAGGATCAAATGAGTTTATATGTGTAAAGCATTTAGAAGGATACCTAGCACATGTTATGTATTGTTTAAGTGTGTGTTGCTGTTATTATGATGATGATTATTGTGGTGGGTTTTATTAAATCCACTATTTTTATGAATGTTAAATTATTCATACATTTAAAAACATATATGTTTCAAAGACCATGCTACAT
Source organism: Murina feae (assembly GCA_004026665.1). Lineage (NCBI taxonomy): Eukaryota > Metazoa > Chordata > Mammalia > Chiroptera > Vespertilionidae > Murina > Murina feae. The sequence goes on from PVJC01003168.1 coordinate 5,127, forward strand.
TAAGTATATATGTAGTTGGGTTCTTGTCCTATGAAATTTGAAGAATAAATTCGCAGACTAAAAGGCTTCTTTAGTAAAAATGTGGAAGTTTATTGGAAGCAAACTGCCCCTGGGCAAGGGTCCCCAAATGAGAAAAGCCTTCTCTCTCTCTCTCTCTCTCTCTCTCTCTCTCTCTCTCTCTCTCTAATGGGAAAAAATCTAAATGTAGTAAATCTCTTCTGAGTCTGTTTGTCTCTGGTTTATATATGCTAGTAGCTCTTTGTCTGAATATGACCCTTTCTAATTGGACTGTTCTTTAATTTATGACCCCCATGCTTTCCTAATTGGTCATTCTTCTACAGAGTATCAGTTTCAAAGGTCAAAGCTCACCTGGTCCCCCCTCTTTCTCTTCCCCTGGTCTTGCAAAATTCTCTATCCTCTGTGAATGTATACCTTCCCTTGTAACATTTCTTTATCCTCTGTGAAAGTAAGGTAAGCATTCTGGAGGCTCCAAGCCATCACCGATGCATTCCTCTCCCATGGACCCTCCCTTCCCTAAAACTGCCTGTCCTGTCTCTAAAATTCCTTTCATTAAGATTCCACATTAAATGAGTTATTGAGGAGTTGTTGCATTATCCTTGGTAAGTAGGGTGGTAATGTTGGAGAAATAGGAAAGTTGCAGATCACACAGGGCTTCATAATTTAAACAATGAAATTATCCGGCCTATGTGAGAGAAGTAAGTGTATGCCATCACTGTTGCTCCTGTACCAGGGTACTTCTCCAACAGTATGGGTGGAGTTACTAGAGACATCAATGTTGAAACTAAATAAGGTCTTGTCACTTTTAAAAAGATTGCATTTTGAGGAGTTTGGTAGATGTATTTTAATTAAATAGATATATAATTTATGATGAATTTCAAGAACTTTTCACACTTCAACTAACTTTAAATTCACTTAACCACCAAAACTTCATTTTCTGTGTCCTTTCTCAGTGGCTCTAGTAGAAATGTGGTTTTCAATGTGCTCTCAGAGCTTACTAAATCCCCAGATGCATAAGTTATTTATAGTATTATCTTCTTTACAGACTGAGTTTCTTATTCATCAGAGTGTGAATCACTTATAAGTAGTAACAATATTTTCTTAATCTGTATAATTCATAGCATCTAACATACTGTGTGGTATAGAGTAGATGTTTTTAAATAAATGCATAAGTAATGTCATCTGTCACTGAAAATAGATGTTTAAAACTACTTGTTCCCTTAGTAGTATATTAGCATGGTCCTCTGTCCTCACACCATTTATTACTGAGACAGAAAAAAGTGAGACAGTAGCACTTGGAATAGTTTTTGTTACAGAATTGGAATTTTTTGTTTTTGTTTTAATTTTATTTTATTGCTTAAACTATTACAACGAATAGTACATATGTTTCCTTTTTTCCCCATTGGCTTTACCCCAGCCTCCCCTACTCTGGTCCCCCTCCCTCCAGTCTCTTGCGCCCATTGGTTATGCTTATATGCATGCATACAAGTCCTTCGGTCATTCTCTTACGTCCCCTTCCAACCCTCCCTAGCTTTCCCACTGTAGTTTGAGTTTGTTCAATGCTTCTCTGCTTCTGTATCTATCTTTTTGTTCATTAGGTTGTAATGTTCCTTATTATTCATAAATAAGTGAGGTCATGTGGTATTTTTCTTTCATTGACTGGCTTATTTCACTTAGCGTAATGCTCTTTCAGATTCAACTTTCACAAATTCAATATAGTCACATTTTCAAATGTATAATAATGCTGCTGAATCCTGGAAATAGTTTGGTGCTGCCATATAATTTTGTGTTGTAGTCTTTTATTACAATGACTGAATCAGAAATTTGGACAAAGTCAAACTGTTGTTTATTTCATTACACATAAAATATATACTTCATATTTTTAGTGATTTTTATATATATTAATGATAATGCATTTACTGTAGCCTGCAATTATTTTGGTTACTTATTTAAATACAAAACTTATAAAAAAAGATTATACTCTTCCAAGATATCTTTCCCTTTATCCTCAAATACTAAAAGAATGGTAATTTGAAGACATGGATACACACACACGCACACACACACACAAGTGGCCAGATTATTATGACCACCCCATGAGGACTTAGTTGGGCCATCTTTTGCCTTCAATACTGTGGCGATTCCTCTTGGCATTGACTCTATGAGATGTTGAAAGGTGATGTGAAGAATCTGACACCATGCTTGGTGAATAGTACTGTCCAGTTCTGTGAGATTTGATGGCTGTAGAACCAGCTGCCTGATGGCTCTTTTAACTTCGTCCCACTAATGCTCAATTGGAGGAGATCTGGTGATTGTGGGGACCACCTAAGCAAGGTAAAGTCTCCCTCATGTTCTTGAAACCACTCCTGCACAATATGAGCACCGTGGCATAGTGCATTGTCTTGTTGAAAGAAGCGATCTCCATGATAAGATGAACCTGATCAGCAACGATACTTAGGTATGTTGTGCTATTCAGATGTTTGTAATGATCTAGCAACTTCAGAGCGAAATTATAGCTAATTTGTCTACAAACGTTAGGTGGTCATAATAATCTGGCCACTCAGTGTGTGTGTGTATGTGTGAATTTCTATTTTCTGTCTTCTTTGGGAAGAAAGCAAATTTCAAAATAAGTAAAAACCTGATTGAGGGCACTGAGACTTCAAATTCTCTACATGGAGAATTCTTTTCAGCTCAGGTATTTCAGGGGGGGAAAATGCTTGAGAAAAACCTTTCTATCTTTACCCCAAGGAAGTAAAGTTAACAACCACAGACATCTAATCTAATAGCTTCTCTTATTCCTTTCATGGGTTCATCTCACAGGTGGACTGGTTTTTCTCATTTTCATTCTTTTTAGTTTCTTTCTTAGCCTTTGATTCCCTATTGGTATCTTTTGAAAAGTGCACAATTGCAATTTTAGTGTTAAATTTCTCTATAACACTGCTTGTCTCTTTTCCTCTTATTGATTCAAAGCTACATGCCAAGTCAAAGGAGCAAAGTTAGTTTAATTCTTTCCTTGGCTACTTTCCTTCTTCATCAAGCAGCAGGAATTAAAAATAACAACAACACTTCAGTCCTTTTTGATAGAATTAGATGATCAGTTCTTAAGAAGACCTGCTTATTATTGATCCCTTTCAACTTTTCATCCTTTTCTCCTTCTTAATGCATCCCACCCCCTCAAGTTAGCCACAGCAGAAGTGGGACATCTGCTCGGAGAAACATTTAGATTACTAATGATTCTTTTTAACATCTGTTACATTGCTACTGAACAGTTGTTGTTTCTTTAAGGAGGCTCAAGGGACAAGACCTATGTCACATTCATAGTGGGTACTTTTTGGAAGTAGTAAGTCTTATGCCTTTGGGAGCTATCTAAAAGTGCCATTGTGTACATACATAACTGAACGTGTCCGGTCTCGCATTTCTTCTTTTTCCAGTGCAGTATTTCTGATTAGAGTAATTGGAGTCTGGTTGTTGTAATACTTAATAGGTTTTTGTTGTGTGTGTTTTTTTTTATTTCACTGCTCATTACAGTTTCACTTTTAAAGAGAAACTGTATTAAGCACAAAATGCATCTCATATCTACTATTGAATTGAGCTTTTTACCAAAAACAAAACAAAACACATTCAAATGAGCTTTGATACCAACAACTCAATCTGTATGATAATTCACAATAAGGAAATAAGTTGAGAATATGAGCTGGAACTAGATTTTTTACTTAGTTTTCAGCAAATGCATGTGTATTTATTCACAAATATTTTGCATAAGAATAAAAAATAATAATTTATTTTAAATGTCTCTTCTCAGGGTATCCCAGAAATATTTTCTTGTCCTCATGTTACAAAATAATAAACTACTACTACTAATAATAATAATGATAATAATAAAATATCTTTCTCACACATTAAGAACACACAGGCCAGAAATCACTGGTGTGGCAAGATGGAAAAAAATGGTGAACAATCTAAAATAAATTTTCGGAAGTCAGGCTTTGCCATAAAAATATCCAATATTTGAAGCAAAACTTAAAATAAGTATAAGATAATTGTGTATTGCTAATTTATTTTCCATTTAATTTGAGATTAAGCCAAATCTAGTGTCTAAGGGAATTAGTTGTTATTTTATTTTCATTTATTAGTTGATCTATTTTATATTGGAATATGAACATGCATATATAGATATATAACAGATAGTAGATATAAGACTAGCTTTCTCATATTCTGCACAGTCTTGCTGTTTCCCATTGTCTTTCGTCTGCAAAAAGCCCTATTGCAACCTCTGGTGGATGAATCAATTATGATACCTGGAAAAGAACCTAGCATTTGCATAGGAATTTATATAGCCATACAGGATATCTCTTACATTATATAACAAATGAAATCAACTAATATCAATGACTTAAAAGTGGAGGTCATTTTTTCTCCATATGACATCTTGAGACAAATATTATGTGTATATGTTTGTTGTTGTTATTGTTGTTTTTCTTTGTGTGTGTGTGTGTGTTGGTTTTTTACCACCTTAGAAAATACAGTAGCAACTGAGTAACAGTCAATACTCAGTTCTCTGGGTTCTTTTACTTTTGACTGTTCACTTAGCTGTAACTGGGTGGGTACAAGGACTCTGTTATTTTAGGCATTTTGTTAAGGAGTGACTAGTATTCCTAAACATAAATAATCTGTAGTTTGTTAAACCAGTTAAATGACTGCTAACCTAAGTTTCCTCTGGGATGTATGATGTGAATTTATGTCATGTCATGGAATTTAAGAGAAAAATTCTTTTGCTCCTTCTTCTTTCCTATATATGTTCAATAACTAATATATTACTTGATTAGTGAGTAATTGAAATAAAAAATGTTGTAGACAACAGAAGTTAGAGATAAAAGAAATAATGATGCAGCTTAAACAGAGCATGCACTCATGTAAAAAGTAGCACTAGAAAAGGCTATTTATACAAGACAAAATATGACAAGTAGTATCCCTTTATGGCAAATTATAGATTTACTAGGTGTACCAGTTAATAATGCAAATTTTATAATCAAAGAAAACACAATACTTTCAAGAGAAACATCAAAAGTGCTTTATTCACAGTAATGTCCATCGCCAGCTACACATTTTCCCCATCTTTCAGATAATTTGTGGATACCGTCCCAATAGAACTTTTCTTGTTTTGAGGCAAAGCATTCAGAGACCCAACTTTCTAGTTCTTTAAATGTTTTGAAGTGCTGCTCAGAAAGTGTGTGTGCCATCGATCAGAACAAGTGGTAATCTGAAGGAGCAAGGTCTGGTGAATATGGCCGGTGGGTTAATACTTCCTAGGCAAGATCTTTTAACGTGTCTTTAACTGTTTTTGAAGTGTGTGATGATGCATCACTATGAAGCAAAATTACTTTGCTGTGTCTTCTGGAACATTCTGGTTGTTTAATGATCAAAGCATAGTCCAATTTGATTATTTGTTGTTGGTAGTGGTTAGTATTAACAGTTTCACCTGGTTTTAGAGACTCATAATACACCACACCTTCCTGATCCCACCAAACGCAGAGCATTGTCTTCTTTCTGAAGTGATTTGTCTTGGCAGTTGATGTTGATGGTTGACCTGGAGCAACCCAGGTTTTGTGCATTTGGGATTCGCAAAATAAATCCACTTTTCATTGCCAGTCACAGTTCAATGCAAAACAGACTTTCGTGCCATTGAAGCAACACTTTACTGGTGACTTTTTGGTTTACCGTTTGTCTTTCGTTCAGTTAATGTGGCACCATTTTCTTTCCATTAAAATCTTTCCCATTGCTTGTTAACAATTGATCAGAAATTGTTTGTGACCAACGTTTAATCTTTATGAAAGTTGTTTTTGAGTTTGACACTCATCTTCACCCAATAATGCTTGTAATTATTGGTCTTCAAACTTTTTTGGTTGACCTGGATGTTCTTTGTCTTTAACATCAAAATCATCACTTTTAAAGAATTTAAACCAGCGTTCACAAGTATCTTGAGATGGAGCATGGTCACCATTAGCTTCCCGAACTATCCAACAACTTTTTCTTAAAAATAAAGTAATGAATTAAAACTTTCTGCAAATGATCTTTTTTTTTGCCATGAAATTCGACATTTTTAAGCATAAAAATATATGTGATGTTAACACCTTTAGCAAATTTGACATATGGAGTTTGTTGTCAATATAACAAAATAGCATACATATCAAGTCATATATATATATATATATATAATCTCAATATATATGTAAATCCATCTATTGAAAAAAAATCCACATTAGTGACTAGTACACCTAGTAGGATTCCCTGACTCCAAGACCATTATGTGTTTCAAATACATTAAAATTGTGCTTCATAATTGAGTTTTGATTTAGTTACATAGAATGCCTGCATAGAAAGTTTAAAAACTTTGACATTTAATTATATTGCTTTCTTAAATTTACATGTTTGAGGTTTAATGGTAAACTTTTGAATTAAAATGAATATAAATCTCATTGTATAATCTATCTCTGATTATATCACAAATACTTTATTTCAGCACAAGACCATCTGGTTTCTATCCAATGAGCTGGTTCAGGTAAAATACAAATTTCAGAGCAATCCAACAAAATGTGATTCTATTTGAGGCTCTATCAGTGGCTTTCTAAGGATTTCCTTTCTTTGTTTCTCTTTCTTTCTCTCTCTCTTTCCTTCCTGTTTTTCCTTCCTTCCTTTCTTCTTTTGTTCATTTCTTCCTTCCTTTCTTCATTTTCCTCCCTTCTTTCTTCCCTCCCTTTCTTCCTTCTTTTTTTCTTTTAAATTTTTACATGTCTGAAAATTATATATATATTATAATTAAGGACAGATGATATTTTAATAAATATTTTACTTTCTTAGTATAAAATAATGATAAATCTTACTGTTAAAGACATTTTAGGGCAAATAAACAAGGAAAGTAGATACTTAAGAATATGGGTGAAGGGTGGAGAGGGTCAATGGGATTAAAGGGGTACATCTGTAAAACTTTCAACAGTAAAGATAAATTTTAAAAAGAGCATGTTAGATTTAGAACCCATTGATCAGATTATGTAAAATATCATACTTGATGTTATTTATCCTTATTAAGTCACCTAGAATCAATATCAGTGACTCATTAAAATTTTAAAGCCAATTGGTTATTTTCTTAATTTTCCTATCAGCCAGTTCTCCAAATTACATGTTTATAAGCAAAAGCTGACCCTAGTATAGATCATATATGCTTGATCATGAGACTGCAGCACCCAGTAATTTGTGGAACATTAATTATGAGATACTCAAATATAGTTTTGTAGTGTAGCATCCAGAATCATTTGTATATGCTTATTTGTGTGTGTGTGTGTGTGTGTGTGTGTGTATATATATATATATATATATATATATATATATATATATATCTTAAACTTTAAAAAAAATCTACCCAGTCATGTTTGTTATCGAATAAAGTGGGGTCCCTTTTTCCCACTGGGTGCTGGGAGTGGAGTCCTTATAATATCTGAAGAGAAATAATTTTCTGAGACTAGCATGGGAGAATAATTGACCTTTATTTGCGTGGAATTAATGCCCTGAGTTTCCAAAGTCCCATTTCCCTTTGTCTAGATATAGAAGTGTAACTGGGGTTTCAGTAAAGCTAAAATCAGAGCCAGTGTCCAGAGTGTCCTTTCCATGTTGGTGACAGGCCCTGGATGGCATCAGGCTCGCTGCAGTCCATTCGTCCACTGCGTGTGGAGGCCATGGGCCATGCGTGTGGATGCAGGAGAGAGTAGCCCAAGCAACAAGAGTCCCAAAGGTCCTGAAAGCATTAGAGGAACCAAGAGAGTGAACGCTTTTGTTCAGGGAATTAAATACCCCAAGTTTCATGCCCTTGCAGTGGCCACACCCACTCAGGCCAGTAACCTTTGTTCTCAGTTGTGACCCACAGCAAGCGCCTTCCCTATGTCACCCCAACTTTACTGAGCACGTGTCTGTCTCCTTGGTTGGACCCCTGGGGGGTGTAAATTTGTAGCTTCCTGGCAAAGGTGCCCAAATGACATGCCTATAGTATCTGACCTTCTCTTTGCTCCTCTCCTATTATTAATATCCAGGATAACTACAATGGTTTCAGTCAGAAAAGCCTTACTATATAAATGCAATATCCTTTCCTATTTTCCTCAGCAAAATCTATGATTGAGAAATTTGTATGATTTAATTTGTGCCTCGGCGCACCCATCCAGTCACGTATCATTCCCATGGCTTTACCTAGTGCCTCATCTTTCTTGTCATCTCTATCATTGATGGAAGGGGGGGTGAGATTGAAAAAGTATGTAGGTGATATGTCCCTGAACTTATTCAGAACTGAGTAAGATAAAAAGCCCTGTTTGTGGGTAAATCATTACCAAAAAAAATAAAATAAAATCTATCATCAGTAGCAATGACAATAGCTAGTCAACCATTAGCCTGCTCGCCATTCACATGCAGAAGGAAGTAAGAAATTGAAATTGGAAGCCAGTTTATGCCTTTTCTCTCCCCTTGTGTCTTTTTATTCAAGGGCTATGCCAGCCCCTTCCCTTTAGCACCACTCAGGGCCACCTGGTGTGTCTCTGTCACCATGGTCAGTCCCAATTGCCTGGAGGTGTCTCATCTTACTTGGCTGTTGGGTGCTCCATCTCAAAGGTGTGTTTCTTTGCATGTATTTACAACCCCAATATGACACATAATATTGCCAAGTTTGAATCTAATGTTTCAACATGAATTTAATAAGCACACGCCTTACAAAGCGTAACTAGTACATCCATTCAAAACACAAAGCAAGCAAAAGCAATAACATTGTATACAGTGGCCCTGAATTTTATTTATTCTAAAATAAGCAATATTTAAAAACTCATTTTAATCACTCACCTCCCTAGAAAGGTCAAGATCATTATGTATTTTTCTTGGACTGTTTAATTTATTGTTCCATTTTCTCAGCTGCCTCATTACTATGCAGATATAAAATTATAGTAAAAAAATTTATGGAGGGAGGCTATCTTCAAAATATTCATTAGTACAGAAAATTAGTAATATTCATTATCATCTATTAAAATCAGAAATGTTTTAGCAGTACTTAAGTTTAAATGGTTTACTTATATTTCCTAAACTATAGTTTGGAAAAGGCACTTAGGTTAGCAAGAAATTTTCAAAAAGAAAATAAAGAAATAGCTATTCCATCACTTTCCTTTTTATACTTATTACATTTGATTCTCAAATTGTAGTGAAAGGGCATCCCGGTTCTCATGGTATGCATATCAGGAACAAGAAAGAAAGAACCAAAATGTTATTTCATCCAGATTTAAAGGAAGCCCGTTTTATGTCTTTGTTCACACTAAGCTGGGGAGGAAAAAAAAAAAAAGCAAAGGCCAATTCTTACACCAGTCAAACATTTTACTCCCACCTTGTGGCAGTGTGCTGCATGGCTGCTTTTCCAAATGAGAGACCTCAGAATCTTGGTTGAAAAGGACTTGTTTTTATATCGTCTTACGCACTGATGAGAACAAGATTGATTAGGAAAGGGGCGTGATGATTCACGGTTGCAAAGGTCTGCTTCTCAGTGCTTCTGCAGCATGTAAATCAACAAAGAGTGATATGAACAGCGCCGCCACAGAATAAAAGACTAAAGAAGCTCCTTTCTCCACCTGGGACAGAGAATTCGAAGTTTTGCAGGCTCCTTTCGCTGGCTAACGACACTATCAAGTTTTGTACATCAAAATGCAAAACGTTTCTAATTGTTACAATTATTTCACAAGCCGATTTTAGTGTTAACAAAAGCACAACTTTTCATCTGCTTCCTTTCAGCATTAAAAAAAATGTATAAAAACACAATACCTCAGAAAAATAGACTACATAAATTAAGTTTTCTGCAGAAGTACAAAGACACCTAAACTCGAATGCTTATTTATGTAAATTTATGTCTATCCTTTTTCATTTCTATGGATTAAGAAATATATGGAAGAGGTGAGTTTGGCTGCTAAGTTAGAGAAATAGATCTGAGATTTTTTTCCCCTTAAACTCCTGTTTATTCTACAACTCACTATCTTAAAGTATCAGCCAAAATTATGCACGACATATTCTTCTGTCCCAGATTGATTTTTCTATCTCCCTAATTGAGTTTAACATCCATCTTTATTAGAAAGAGCACTCATCTTCTTTCAGTCGGAGTAAAATAAAAGCACCTCCGTTTCAGGATGAAACAGCCTTGAAACCAAGAACCGTTTTATTTTCTCCTCAAGGCAGCCAAAGTCTTCTTCAAAGGTGTTTGTGAGCCCTTCCCTGCTGTGTTTCACCATGTCCTGGCAATTTCTGCAAACAACTAGCTTTATATTTTCCAAAGGCTCTTTCCACCAAAAACTGTACTAGTCTCAGCACAATCCAGCTTGTGACTGACAGTCTGTGTCTGATGATTGCCTTTCCATTCAAATTTATTAGATTGAGTTCAAGAAGATATAGCAAGCAAGTTTTATTGTTCTTCACAAATGTCAGAAAGCATGAGTAAGGAGTTAGCCTAACTTAGGAAACAGAATTCCTAACTGATTTGAAGTTGGATAGTCTCTTTTAATAATGATACTAAAGAAATACATTTATTAAATGTTTTTATTATTTATAAGATATAAAAATGAAGCATATGTGAATATATGATTATATGTGTGTGCATACATATATATATGTAAATATAAATACATGTGTACATATGTATTCATGAACAGCCACATATATGTTTTTATGCCTTAATTTTTGAAGTCACAGCTAATAAAAGTGCTGTCAATTTGGTATTTTTAAGTCCTCATAGTGTCTAGATGATATAAGAAATAATTAAACTTTGCTCTTCATTCAGATGTCTGTAATTTTTTGTCCCTTAAAAATAAGTAATAGAGAGAGATGTGTTTTTACTACTTAAATGTTATTTATTATCAGGTAAAATATTAAATTTAAAAAAATAATTCATTCTCATCATGATTATCTTAGTATTCTTTTCTCTGAAAACAGTTTAGGCATCTTAAGATACTTGACTAGAAACTCCTTCCACATTTCTAAATGCTGACATTACTTTCAAAATGCCAGCCAAACAGCTGTTTGATATTTTAAGTTGAAAATGTATTGGGATTAAACAATATACAAACATCCTCAATATCCATTTTATTCCACATGTGATATCAGCTTTTACATAGCTTATTTATCAATTCCTAAAAACACATACAAGAGCTTTTCTAGTAAACATACTTTGAGGCAAAAATGTATTCACCTCCTATTTTCTTAACACTGCTTCTTTGGTGTGAGAGGGGCATTTCTCCCTCTGCGAAACTGTTACTTTGAGTTAGGAACTAATTGGTTCTGTATATCTCCTCACACTGTCCCCCTGCATCCTTATCTGAACGCCCCACCTGGGAGAACTTGGGTTTTGTTTATTGATGTTGCATCCATAACTGACTGCATGTTAAACCTCCCTGCCATCCCTGCAGCAGGCAAAGCACAGCAATAAATGAGGTTGAAATGCTTCCTTCCTCATTGGCCACATCACTACTTTTCTTTGTAAGGAAGTATCTGTAAGATTGCAGTCCCATCTCAATTTTCATTTCTTTCTCAAGTCCTATTTTTTTTCTTTTATTGTGAAATTTTCTTTCATTTACTATATCGTTCTATCCATTTATTTGTTATTTTTCTTTTTTATTTAATTTAACGGGATGACATTGGTTCATAAAATTATATAGGTTTCAAGTGAATGTTTCTATACAGATACCTCATCTGTATATTGCGTTGTGTGCCCACCACCCAAAGTCAAATCTTCTCCGGTCACTACATACTATGTGACTCCTGTTACCCTCTATTCCCCTTCCCATCCTCCTTCCTCTGGTATCCACCATTCTGCTGTCCTTGCCTATGAGTTTTTGTTTATTTGTGTAGTTTGTTCATTAGTTGCTTTCAATTTTTAAAATATATATATATATTATTGATTTTTTACAAAGAGGAAGGGAGAGGGATAGAGTGTTAGAAACATTGATGAGAGAGAAACATTGATCAGCTGCCTCCTGCACACCCCTTACTGGGGATGTGCCTGCAACCAAGGTTCATGCCCTTGACCAGAATTGAACCCAGGACCCTTCAGTTCGCAGGCCAAATGCTCTATCCACTGAGCCAAACCGGTCAGGGCAGTTGCTTTCAGTTTTATATCCCACATGTGAATGAAGTCACATGGGTCTTGGATAAAAAAAGATGAAATACTGCATATGCTACAACATGGATGGATCTTGAGACAAATGTGCTAAACAAAATAAGTCAGAGAGAAAGTCAAGAACCATATGTTCTATCCAAAACCTAATGTTAGGAACAGACTGACCAACTCAGAAGAAAGCGGAGAGGGACAGGAAGATACTAACCAAAGAACTTATATGCATATATGCATAACCCATGACAATAATATGGTAGGACTGGACAGGGCAGGGGGTCTAGGAGGGAGCAGGTATGGGGTTGAGGGGGTCAAAAAGAGAAAAGGGGGACATATTAATACTTTGAGCAATAAAGACAATTTTTAAACAAATCTTAGAAGTTTTCCCTGAAGGCTTCGGAAAAAAAACATTTTCTTTTACTTTCAAAATGCCACAACAAGATTGAAAGAACCAGTAAATCAAATATCTTATTTCCTAAATATCTAAATACTAAAATGAATCTGGAGCAAGCTGGGCATACCCCAAAATGGCAAAAATATGTTCCTTCTGATCACAAACAGGAGCTCACTCTCAAAATATGATCGGCAGTTAAAACCTATTTTTGAAAATTTTGCACTCTTAAGTTAGTTACATAGACGATAGTAAAATGAACACATGACAATTACTGATGCTTTCGTATTCCTAAATGTATTGCCGTCATTTTTTTTTTGAATTATCATGTAAAATATGTCATTTTTGAAAAAAATGAATTAAAAAAAAGGTGAATAGCACCAACAATGAAATTATAGCCTAGGAAGTAGATCTGTTCAAAATATGCTAAATAAACCATTGTTGGTGAAACTATCAGGCTTAGTGACTTCTGGAATCTATTGCCTTGACAGAACTGAATAAGGTATATGGATTTAATAAGAGGAGGAGATTCAAGTCTCATTATCCTCTGACTTAAAACTGGCTACATGTACACAGTCAACTGGGAGGTCTACTCCACACTTTAGAACTCACAAGAAGAAAGAGTGGTATAAAAACACACATGTACATTCATACATGTCCTGCTGTAACTAATCTAGTATTTTTATGGACTGCACATTTGTGTTCTCCCCAAATTATATGTTGAAGCACTAGCCCTGATGTGTTGGTATTTGGAGGTAAGTTGGTGGGTCCTTTGGGAAGTAATGAGGTTCATCATGGGCTTAGTGTCCTTTTAAGGAGAGAAAGAGACTAAATCTCTCTCTCTCTCTCTCTCTCTCTCTCTCTCTCTCTCTCTCTGAAGAGAACAAGGAGATGGTTGTCTGTAAACCTGGGTAAAGGACTCTCACTAGAAACCTAATCTGCAAGAAAACCTGAGGTTGGGTTTTCCAGCCTTCCGAATTGTGAGAAAGAAATATAGCCCAGCTGGCATGGTTCCGTGGTTGAATGTCGATCTATGAATCAGGAGGCATGTGCCCTGACATGTTTGATTCCCAGTCAAGGCACATGCCCAGGTGATGGCTCAGTCTCCAATAGGAGGTGTGCCTGCGGATCAATGATTCTCTTCCATCACTGATGTTTCTCTCTCTTCCTCTCCATTCCTCTCTGAAATCAATCAAAATATGTTTTTTAAAAAATGGCTATTAAGCAGCTCAGTTGATGGGATCATATTATAGTACCATTTGAACTCATCAAGACAAGTGGTATACCAAATTCGAAGAAATAAGATGCTATTTTATGCCACAATTGTCATAGTCTTAGTTCCCTCAACTTTATTTAGCACATTTAAAGTCTCACATTTTTCTACAATACGACAAATAATTTTATTCAGCAAGTAAGTGAAATACACATGGAATTTCATTCCATAAAATATAGTTTTGTCCTGGAATCTTTCAATATTATTTAAAAATTAGAGGCCCAGTGCACAAAAATTTGTGCACTTAGAGGGGGTCCCTCAGCCTGGCCTGTGCCCTCTTACAGCCTGTGAACCCTTGGGGGATGTCCACCTGCTGGCTTAGGCCCACTCCCCAGAGAATTGGGCCTAAGCTGGCAGTCAGACATCCCTATGGCAGCCTGGGGCTCTCGGGGGATGTCCACTTGCCAGTGGGGAGCTGACCTAAGCTGCAGTCGGACAGCCTGAGCACTGCTGAGGAGGCAGGAGAGGCTCCCACCACCACCACTGTACTAGCAGCCATCAGCCTGGCTAGTGGCTGAACAGAGCTCCCCCTGTGGAAGTGCACTGACCACCCAGGGGCATCATCTGCATTGAGCTTCTGCCCCCAGGTGGTCAGTGTGTGTCATAGTGACCAGTCATTCCCAGTGTTTCTGCTGTTAGGGTCAATTCGTATATTACCCTTTTATTATATAGGATAGAAACCTGGTGCATGGGTGGGGACTGGCTGGTTTGCACTGTAGGGTGTCCAGGATCAGGGTGAGAGTCCATCTGGGTTTCCTGGCCGGCCTGGGTGAGGGGCTGAGGGCCGTTTTCAGACCGGCCAAACCCCATTCAGGGTGAGGGGTCCCTGCTATGGTGCCTGGCCAGCCTGAGTGAGGGGATGATGGCTGTGGGTGTGGGGCCATCCTGGGTGAGTGGCTGATGGCTGTTTGCAGGCTGGCCACAGGCCCCAGCCACCCAAGCTCCCAACGAGGCTGGCTGGAACCAGGTATCTGGGGTTTATTTATCTTCTGTAACTGAAACTTTGTTGCTTGAGGGGAGGCCACAGCCTGCCTGGGAAGGCAGCTTCCTCCATTGCCTGGCAATGAAGCCTCCTGTTTGCTCTAGCTCTGTGGCTGCTGGCTGCCATATTGGTTGGGTTATTTTGCATATAGTCACTCTGATTAGCTGGTAGGTGTGGCTTGGGATGTAGCAGAGTGATACAATTAGCATATCACTCTTTTATTAGATTAGATATTTTTCTTATTTAATATTATTTAGTTTTTAATCAAAATTTATGAAGTGACTACTGTGGGATGGGCATGTTACTTTGAAAATATATTTAAAAAAAAACAAAAACAAACACAAAACAACCTCTCTCTCCCCTGTTCTAAATTGTTGGAATATAGTTGGGACTTATAGCAGTACACTGAAAATTATTACAAAATATGCCAAGGTTACAGTAACAAAATGCACTGGCTTACTCAGGTTGCAGTAAAGAGCAGCAGTAAAATGACACAGATGAGGAAAGGTCATGGCGTTCTGGGCGACATCCCACCAACTCTTTAAGTTCTCAAAGAACATCCGTTTGAATTTTTTGACAGTTTTAGTAAGAAAGCAGGAGAAACAAGAGAACATAAATATTTTAACATATACATGTGTTCATTTTCATACCATAGAATGAAGTGTCAAAGGACCTGAGTCTTGTAAACTTCCTCAACAGAATGACACAAGTATTTTTTGAGCTCTTAACATACACAAGGCATTTTACTAGGAACAATACAGAAATTAAAATATTCTCAGTTTCTTCAGTTCAATACTTTGTCTACAGAAGCTAAATGGGGATAAAATTTTGGGTAAAATATATCTAGATAATTTGTTCAAGGTAGAAATCCTTTCTATGATTACTCAAGTGTTAATACAAGCCACTTTGACCCTCTGAGGAGCAGAAGTGTCTGCATTATCTCAGACTGAAACAGACTCGGTGGGAGATCTGAAAAGGCAATTGAAACCACAGTAGGGAAACTTGTTATTGGATATTTTTAAAATCTCATGCCTTGTGACATACTAGCATTTGAGAAGGTCAGCCTTGTTGAGGCATGGATACTTTAATAACAAGTATCTCTTCATAACAAACTTCACTTGATACTATAATTGACTTCACATCTGCGAGATTCTCATTACTGTGGATTTTCATCAACACTTCACCCAACATCCTAACTTGCTATTAAATAAAGCCTGGTGAGTATCATAGAGCTGAGATTACAAAGTGGGTTATGTGGTTGATAGCCTCTATTATAAGACCATTGCCAATCTATGAATATGATGAAAAAACTTGTAAGATGCTTATATTTGACCCTTGCAACAGTCATCTATTAATATCACTGTGCTACTGGCAAAGAATTACTTTTCCCTCCCCAGCATCTTCATGAGTGATTGCGATCTCGCACAGAAATGAACTAAGACTTCAACTTTCTGGAAATTTTTTTTGTAAGAAACTGCCACTTTCCTGTAATTTAAAACAGTTTAGATCTGTTATCTTTATAATATTGTTTAAAATGGCCGCATGAATTAGAAAATGAGCCCCTTTAAAATGAGATTAGCAAGACTGGTAGAAGTTGAAGAGCTGAGTTGAAATGTCAAGCTTTCTTTGATATAGACTTCATCTAACACAGAGTCCCCACACAACCCTCAGGAGATATGGAGAGGAAGTGAATGGCTGCTTAAGGAAGGCAGCGGAGAAACTCGACCAAGCCAGAAAACCAAATGTCCAGGACTGTTCCCACAGGTTATCTAATTAACAGGCGTGAAATGTAAGGCTAGCAGGAGGAAACACAGCACAGTTGTAAGGTAATCTTTTTCTTTTTAAAAATATATTTGTATTGATTTCAGCAAGGGAGAGAGGGAAGGAGGGAAAGAGAGAGAGAGAGAGAGAGACATCAGTGATGAGAAAGAATCACTGATTGGCTGCTTCCTGTGCAGCCTTCACTGGGGATTGAGCCAGCAACCTAGGCATGTGCCCTGACCAGAAACTGAACCCTGACCTCTTGGTTCATAGGTCAACATTGAGTCAGGCAGGCAATGCTAAGGTAATCTTGACACCAAACCAAGTTAGGGCAGGCAGGCATTGGCACATTCTCATGCAAGTCTTTCGAAGACAAAAATACTAAATGTTGGCTTTGACTGGCAATACAGTATTAAAATAAACAAGGAATGGAAATAATAAAGAAAACTTAAAACTGAGAAGGGTAGTTAAGAAAACAGAGCCAAATCCATCTTCCCTTGCATTCTTTTAAATGTTTAAAAATATATTTTATTATTATTTTTTTACAGAGAGGAAGGGAGAGGGATAGAGAGTTAGAAACATCGATAAGAGAGAGACATTGATCAGCTGCTTCCTGCACACTCCCTACTGGGGATGTGCCCACAACCAAGACACATGCCCTTGACAAGAATCAAACCTGGGATCCTTCAGTCTGCAGGCTGATGCTCTGTCCACTGAGCCAATCAAGTTAGGGCATTTTTTTCTTTATTGATTAAGGTATTACACATGTGTCTTTCCCTTAATGATTGCACATAAATGAAGATATATTGTGTGTTGTTAAATTTACAGTATTTTCCAATAGAGTTTTATATTTATATAGAGAAAGGAAAATAGTGTCATTCTTCACTGTAAAATTATTTCCCTTTGAAAACCCAAATCTATATCAATGAGAACTTTGTATACTAACTACCCAGTATACAAAGGGGGAAAAAAAGGTTATTACCATTTATTATGTACCTACTATGTGCTAGAGACAACAGAGATCAGTTATTTGAATCTTCACAGTTGTTCATTAATACGGTTGTCATCTTTTTTTTTTCAGATAAAGACAATACTCATAGATTATATATATATTGTTCAGCTCAATTTATCAGGGGCTAAGCCAGCATTTTACTGGAGTTTAGCTGGACATGAACATCCATATTTTTTCACTATATATCAGTCTTTCGACATTAGATACTAAGGGCGGTTAACTGCATGCTAACCGTTTAATGAATGTTTTAGGTGAACTAATTGACTGTGTTCAGTGAATGTTCAATAATTTCACTCCTCCCTCGACTGCTCAAGTTACAGTTAATGATTCAGGGATATGCTGATCATTCTGAAACACAAAAAACATTCACAGAAAATGAATTGATAAGGGAGTGCTATATCTTGGAAGTATATGTATTTTATGTAATAGCATTATCATTATGATCATTATCTTTCTTCTATGAGTCATTCTTATATAATGTTCTATGTCCCAAAGTAAAGGCACTACAACTAAGACCCTAACTCTTGCCAATACATGAAGCAAAATATATATTGGGTGGGAAGAGGATCTAAGATTAAGATTACCTACTCAGTTTCCTAAGATAGGAAATTGTGAAATTTCACTAATACTTTCATTTAAAATATTTTATATTTTATTTAAATAAATTGTTTAAATAAGTCCTATCTAATAAAAGAGAAACATGAAAATTGACTGAACCTCTGCTACACCCACCAGCTAATCAGCAGTGAGTATAGAAATTAACCCAACAAAGATGGCAGGTTAATTTGCATATGCAGACACCCAGTGGCCTAGGTCCCAGGAACATCCTAGAGACCCAGGCCGTTTTCAGGCTGCTCACAGCTCCCACTGACCCTCGGGGCCATCCACCTGGGAAGCCACCCAATGGTGGCTGTCCCGTCCCCCGGCTTCTGCCTGGGAAGCGATGGGGTGGCCGGGGCACACATGGGGAGGCCACACACAGGGAGGCCAGTGTGTGCCCCACAATGATCGATTCCAGGCCGCAGCCTCGGGGCTGCTCACTCCTCCCACCCTGCTCCTCCTGCCACGGCTTCGGCCACTGGCCTGCTTGCTCTTCCCGGCCCTTGCTATGGCTGGACCCCGGCATGTGGCTTCTCCGGGGCTGCAGCCTCTACCATCTTGGCTAGGCTAATTTGCATACAGTCACTCTGAGTGGCTGGTGGGCATGGCTTAGGTGTCCCAAAGGGATGGTCAATTTTAATATTACACTTCTATTGGATTAGATTTATATTGTTTACACTATTTAAAATATCCCAATTCTCAATCCCCTTTGCCCACCTCCATCCAGCCCTCACCCCTCCACACTGGCGGTACCAATCTATATTCCCACCAACAGAGCAGAAGGGTACTATCTTCTCCATACCCTTGGGAACACTTATGTCTTCTCTTTTTTACAATGGCCATACTGACAGGTGTGAGGTGATATCTCATTATGGTTTTAATTGCATTTTCCTGACAATTACTGATATGGAGCACCTTTTTCAAATATGTCTTGGCCATTTGTATGTCTCTTTTTCAAAATTGTTCATTCAGGTCCTCTGCCCATTTTTAATTGAGAGCTTGTTTCTTTGCTATTGATTTATATAAGGTCCTTATACATTTTGAATATGATCTCTTATCAGAAATATGGTTTGAAAATATTTTCTCCCATTGTGTAAGAACCTTTTCATTTAGATGATTATTTCTATTATTATATGTAAGCTTTTTAGTTTCATGTATCCAAACTTGTGTATTTTGCTTTTGTTGGCTGCGCTTTTGGTGTATATATTATTGCTAAGAACAATATCAAGAACCTTTTTTTCCCCTATGTTTACAGTTTTAGGTCTTTTATTTACATTTTAAATCAATTTCAAGTTACTATTTATCAATGATTGGAGATATAAATTTAGTTTCATTCTTTTGCATGTGATTATCCGGTTTTTCTAACACTTTATTGAAGAGACTGTCTTTTCCCCATTGACTATTCTTGGCACTCTTGTCAAAAATTAGTTTACTATATAAGAATGGCTTTATTTCCGGGCTCTCTATTCTGTTCCATTAGTCTATGTGTCTGTATTTATTACAGTATCAAACTTTCTTGATTACTATAGCTTTTAATATGGTCTGATATCAGTAAGTGTGCTATTTTTCAATTGTGTTTTACTTTCCCAATTGCTTTGGCTATTTAGCATATTTTATACTTCCATACAAATTTTAGCATTTTTTTTATATCTGTGAGAAATATCATTGGCGTTTTAATAGGGATTGCATTAAATCTATAGATAGCTTTGGGTCATATGGACATTTTAATAATGTTATTTCTTCCAATATGAACACAAAATATCTTCCCATTTATTTGTGTCTTCAATTTCTTTTCTGATGCCTTTTAGTTTTCAGTACATAAATCTTTCACCTCCTTGACTAAATTTACTACTAAATATTGATTTTTGATGCTATTATAAATTTAATTTTTTTCAGATGGTTCTTTGTTAGTGTATAGAAACTTAATTGATTTTTTTTTTTTTTTTTACTCACTGCAAAATTGTCATTTATTTGTGGTTATGTATGGGTTTGAATGTTCCCAGAGATATAAGTTAAATTCTTATTAGTGTTCTCCTCCTGTGCAATGCCAACTGCATCCTCATCCCCTTCCTCTTCTGCTTTGCTCCAGTCCTCTCACACCTGTTCTCTCTGCACTGCAACTTAGTTCACTTATTCGTTTTCACAGTTTTTTCCTGGAGTCCTATAGAAGATCATGTCGTCTCTGAGGCAGTTTTCCTTCTTCCTTTCCAATTTGAATGCATCTTGTTTCTTTTTGTTGCCAAATTGCTCTGGCTAGGACTTCTAGTATGATGTAGAACAGAGGGGGTGGGAATGGCCATCCTTGTATTGTTCCTGATTTTTGAACAAAGCTAAATAAGCTTTACACCATTGAGTAAGATATTAGCTATGAGTTTGTCAGATATGTTGGGAGATTTTAATCATGAGAGATATTTAGCTATGTCACAAATTTTTTCTGCGTGTATTGAGATGATTGTATGATTATTGTAATGAACCATTAAATGTCAGCCATACCTTCCTCCAGCTTTTTTGTTGTCAAACCAAATAAATATTTATTTAATCATAATCATTAATCCAGTTTCAGATGATACTTATTATATAAATACTCTATGGGGACAAGAATCTTGTTTATTTTTTTAATAGACGCACTTCTAGTACCATGAACCTAGCCCAAACCAAGTAGGTGCTCAGTAAATATTTGTCAATTAAATCAATTAATAGTTTTTACTACTAGTGAAATATACTTATATATCTTTTTAATTAACTTTATTTTTAATGTGATTCTCATCTAATATTAATATGAATGCTGCTTATTTTAGTTTTCTGTTAACTGGTATGTTTGTTCACATTTTTATTTTCAACCTTTATGTATCTGTTTAAGTCTGTTACTTAAAGCTGAGTTGTTTTTTAAACTTAACCCAATAGTTTTCTTCTTTCAACTGGGAATTTTAACCCACTCATTTAGTTTTCTTTTTAAATTTATTTCTTCTTTCTATGTGTATAAATTTTTGTAAGAATTATTTTCTTTACTGATTTAATAAAGTTGCTATTCTATTCCCTTGAATTATACTTATTAACCAGGGTAACTACATGATGTTCATTATAAAATATCCTATCTAATAAAACAGTAATATGCAAATCAGGTGTCACTCTGTGACAAATATGGCCTCCCCCATGGCCACAAGATGGAGGCACCCAGTGCGGCTCAGCCCCACCACAGAAGTGGTCAGGCCTGTTTTCCAGGCAGATGGCAGGGGAGATGGGGGCCTGAGGGGTGGAACAGGTGATCAGAGGGGGCTGGGGGTCCCCTTCCTAGGTCAGAGGCCTTTGCCAGAGGCCTCAGGCATGGGCAAGGGTAGAGCCGGTGATTGGAGGGGGCAGGGGCAGAGCTGGTGATCAGAAGGTTATGAGAGTGCCCCACCCAGGCATAAAGCCCAGGCCAGAGGCCTCAGGCCTGGGTAAGGGCAAGGCTGGAGATTGCAGGAGCCTGGGCTCCAAAGAGCCAGTGATCAGAGGGGCAGGGGAGGAGCCTGTGATCACTGGTGGGTCTGGACACTGGTGGAGCTAGCAAAGCAGGGGTCTGAGGGTCCTCTGCCCAGTCCTACATCCTTGGCCAGAGGTTATAGGCATAGGCAGGGGTGGAGCTGGGATTGGAGGGGTAGGGTGGAGCTGGTGATCAGAGTGAACCACAGAGGAAATACCTTTTCTTACTGCTCATTGGCTAAGCTCCCTTTACTCCACTGGTAATATTTTTAGTAACTTGGGTAATAAGAAGCCTTAAAGGTGATCTAGGGTTTTTTCCACCACACTCCTGGAGAAAAAAATGAAGGTCCACTGCTGGAGGGCTAAGAAATGTCATATCCTGCCCTAGCTGGTTTGCCTCAGTGCATAATGTCTCAGCCTGCCTAAGCCATCTGTAGGACACCCCCTTGAGGGCTCCCCATATGTGAGAGGGGGCGGCTGAGCTGAGGACCCCCCCCCCAGTGCATGAATTTCATGCACCGGGCCCTAGTATATATATATTTCTGCTATTAAATAGAAAGAAGATACAAATTATATCCCCACAAAGGTATTCTAATCTGTTTGTTTCTTTGCTTACTCCCGAAATAACATAAGCATTTGAGGTTATGTTCTCATTCTTACTTTTCTCCCAGAACTTTGCAAATGACACATTTAAAGAATGTTATTGTTCTGTATCATCCTGAGTGCATTTAATTAGTATTATTATAATTGTTCTTAAAATATGTTCTCTTTTTTCAAGAATCCTGATTTAATGGTATACTCATATATTTAGATACAACTATATTGTTCATCAGTGTTTTTTATCTCATCTTTTGTTCTACCTCCAATTCTCTGGTCTAATTCATATGTACTTTTGTTGGAATTCTTTATCAAGAATATTCCTAGATGAAGTAGACAGGGTACACTCTGGTCCCTTGCATGCCTGTGAATGACTTTTATTCTGTGAATGCTATATGGAGTATGTTTTTTACTCAATTGTCTATAATCTCTCCAAACTGTTTTCAGCTGTGGTCAATTGTGCACCTAAGTGGTGTGATGTACATGTACATATACACATATACACCAGAACTAACAGAATATTCTGAGGTACATATATTTATCAACTGATATTTACTGGATCTTGGTGAACAATTTTGATATATAAACTCAATTTTAATTAAGAGTGCTTCTCAAAAAAATATCAATTTTATTATATATGGGTTCCTCTTCTGTTTCTTACTTCTTTTTACATTGTCTCTTGAATCTATAATTTTTTGTCTTTTCATGTGATTAAATATAATTGTATTTCTGTTTTGTGATTTGAACTATTTTTTTGTTTCTCTTTGCTTTCTATTCATGCTCTACTGATTTTTTAATTAAACTTATTAGGCTAATAATTATATAGGTTTCAAGTATACAATTCTATGATGTATCACCTGTATATTGCATTGTGTACCCACCATCCAAAGTCAAATCTTCCATCACCAAATATTTGACCCCCTGTACCCTTTCCTAACCTTGACCCACCTTCCTGTTGGTAACTGCCTCTGTCAGACATTTCATTTAGCATGTTATTCTCAAGGTCCCTCCATTTTGTCATAAATGGCTGTATTTCATCTTTTTTTTTCTTAGGGCTGAGTAGTATTCCATTGTATATATGTATCACATTTTCTTTGTCTACTAGGGGCCCGGTGCACAAAAATTTGTGGACTTGGCTTGGGGGGTCCCTCAGCCCGGCCCTTTCACAGTCTGGGACTCCCCCCGGGGGATGTCCACCTGCTCGCATGCCTGGCCAGCCTGGGTGAGGGGTTGATGGCTGTTTGCAGGCTGGCCAAGCCCCCCATTGGGAACCCTCATCCCATGGGGTGTGGCCAGCCTGGGGGAGAGGCTGAGGGCCATTTTCAGGGTGCCCACAGCCCCTTCAGGGTTCAGGTCCCTACTGGGGTGCCTGGGCAGCCTGGGTGAGGGGCTGATGGCTGTTTGAAGGCTGGCCACAGCTCCCATTGACCCAAGGTCCCAATGAGAATGGCTGGAAGCAGGTTTCTGGGGTTTATTTATCTAATATAATTGAAACTTTGTTTCCTTGAGCGGAGGCCACAGCCGGCCAAGACAGGTTGTTTCCTCCATCGCTGTTGTGAGGCCTCCTGTTTGCTCCATATCTGTGGCTGACCACTGCCATCTTGGCTACTAATTTGCATATTGTCGCTCTGATTGGCTGGTGGGTGTGGCTTGGCTGGTGGGCGTGGCTTAGATGTAACTGAGTGAAGGTTAATTTGCATATTACTCTTTTATTAGATTAGATAATCACTTAGCAAAGAACAGTCCAATTGCTTCCGTGTCTTGGACACTGTGAATAATTCTGCAATGAATATATATGTTTTCAAATTTATTGTGTAAATACCCAGAAGAGAGGTTGCTGGGTCATGTGGTAACTCTATTTTCTTAATGTTTTGAGGAATATCCATATTGTTTTTCACAGTGTTTGTACCAGTTCTATCAGCAGTGAATGAGGGTTCCTTTTTCTCCACAACCTCTCTAACACTTATTACTTGTCTTATTGATAATTGTAACAGGTGTGAGGTGGTATCTCTTTGTAGTTTTGAATGCATTCTCTAATAGGTAGTAAAGTTGAACATCTTTTCATATATCTGTTGGCCATGTGTATGTCTTCTTTGGAGAAGTGTCTGTTATGCCCTCTGCCCATTTTTAAAAATTGGATTGTTTGGTGTGGAGTTGTATGAGTTCTTTATATACTTTGAATATTAATATAATGTTGTAGCTATTGTTTGAAAATATCTTCTCCCATTCTGTTTGTTGCCTTTTTTCATTGTTGGATGTTTCTTTTGCTGTATAGATGCATTTTAGTTTGACATAGTCTTATTGATTTATTTTTGTCTTTATTTCTCTTATGAACAAAATAGATCCAGAAACACAGAACCATGAAACAGACTGATGAATTTCAAAGGGAAGGTGGAAGGGTGGGAGATTGGAGGAGAGATTAACCAGGGAACTTATATGTATATAAGTATAACCCATGATGTACATATATAGTGTGGTAAAGGCTTGGGGGGGATAGGTGTGGGGAGGAGGGAGATCAATGGGGAAAAAAAACAACAAACAAAAAAGGGGACATCTGTAATACTTTCCACAATAAAGATATACCATATTTTCTGGCATATAAGACAACTGGGCATATAAGACAACCCCCAACTTTTGAGAAGATTTTCCTGGGTTAAAAAGTAGTCTTATATGCCAGAAAATATGGTTTATTAAAAAAAAGGAAAAAAAATTCAGCATAGTATTGGCATAAAAACAGACACATGAACCAATGCAACAGAATTGAGAACCCAGAAATAAATTCACATGTTTGTGAGCAAATGAACTATTTCTTATATTTGATCTTTAACATTAATTATGACTTCAGTAGGAACCTTCCATTTCTCAAATTTGTCTATTTTATGTTTCAGTTGGAAAATAGTGGGCTTTAGCCCAGCTGGTATGTCTCAGTGGTTGAGCATCAACCCATGAACCAGGAGGTCACTGGTTCAACTATAGGTGAGAGCACATGTTTGGGTTGTGGGCTAGATCCCCAGTAGGTTTGCAGGAGGCAGCCAATCAATGTTTCTCTTGCATCAATGTTTCTCTCTCTTTCTCTTGCTCTCCCTTCTTCTCTCTCTCTAAAATCTATAAAAACATATATATTAAAAAAAATAATACCATAGGAGTTAGACCCAGGATTTTATTTCTGTTTTTAATTAAAACCTACTTATGTAGTAGTAACCAGTTTGGCTCAGTGGCTAGAATGTCAATCTGCGGACTCAAGGGTCCCAGGTTCAATTCCGGTCAAGGGCATGTTCCTTGGTTATGGGCACATCCCCAATGGGGAGTGTGCAGGAGGCAGCTGATCAATGTTTCTCTCTCAACAATGTTTCTAACTCTCTAGCCCTCTCCCTTCCTCTCTGTAAACAATCAATAAAATATATTTTAAAAATAAATAAACAAAATAAAACCTACTTATGCATTCTTAGTAAGTGGTAATTGGAGTATACAACACAATAAATTGCAAAGTGTTCAAACTGAAATTTTGTCGTTATTCTTATCTTAAAATATAAGGTCATTTTAATTTTCCTGGTCAAAATCTTCTTTTTGACATTTTAGAGTGACCTAAAACAAATAGTAAGTCATAGAATTCATGCACTCAAGCAAAGTGGCAAGAGAGTGAAATTTTAGAGAGAATGTTTCTAGCACTCTCCCAAAAATGAAAGAAAAAAGTAGGTCAAAATTATTTAAGGTAATTAAAAGATACTGTTTCCAGATGTGTCAGGGGAATTATTTGGAAGCTACTTTTTATAATTTATTTTGAATAATTTAAAGGTAAGGTGCTAGCATCACTTTAGTGTTGGTAATGAGATAGGGCACACAAATATAAGGAACAGTAAATGAAACAATTATAGAAAATTTGACTCTATTTTTAAAGATATGCTGTAAAAATAGGACAATGCTGGAGGCACACAGTATTTAAATTTGAATTTTTTATATTAGAGTGAAGGATGTTTCTGAGTTAGTCTTTTTTACATCAGTGATCTCCAGGGAATTATACAGGTCACCAAGACCATGTGTAGAAAGAGAAAAATAAGGAGGAAACTATCAATGTTTACATTCTTCTCATTTTAATAATTGAATAAGATAAAAATTTAGTAGCCTAGGCCAGGTAGCTCAGTTGGTTAGAGCGTTGTCACTATATGCCAAGGTTTCCGGGTTCTATCCACCATCAGGGCCTATACAAGGATCAATCAATGAGTGCATAAATAAGTGGAACAATAACCTCTCCCTCTTCTTCTTCCTCCCTCCCTCCCTCCCTCTCCCAAACACACACACACTTCACACTCTCCCTCTTTCCCTCCTCATCTCCCTCTCTCTCAATAAAACCAATAATAAAAATTAAACACACACACAACATAGTTGAACTTCAGCACAATGAAGCAGAATCAAACTAACCTTGGCAATACTTCATATTAATTCTGATAGAACAGTGATAATAAAGTATAAAATACAGTCGTGCACTACTTACTACTTAACCATCAGGATACATTTTTTTTCTGAGAAATGCATGGTTAGGAAATTTTGTCATTGTGTTTACACAAACATAGATGATATCTACTACATATCTAGGCTCTATGGTATAGCCTATTGCTATTAGGTTTTAAGCCTGTACTGCACATTACTGTACAAAATAACACAAGAAAATGATGGATTCAAGAGAAGTAGTAAAGAAGATGTATGAGGCTGCTGCTTAACATGGAGTATTGTTTTGTAGCAATCTTTTCTTAGTAAGTAGAAAGTACACTCTAAAATAACAATAAAATATAGTGTAGTAAATATATAAGTAACTTAGTCATTTATCAAGTATTATGTACTGTACACAATTGTAGTTGTATACTTTTATGTAATTGGCATTCTAACAGATTTGTTTACACCAGCATCCCCACAAACATGTGAGCAATGCATTGTGCTATGATGTTATCAGAGCTATGACATCATTAGGTGATAGGAATTTTTCAGTTCCATCACAATCTTATGGGACCATTGTCGTATAAGTATTGGCATAAAAGTATTGGCATATTGCGACTTGTTGTTGACTGGGACTTATGTTATGCAGCACATGACTGTAATAAAATTGAGTATAGTTGGTTCAATCATCAATTCAGTTGGAGACTACAGCCAAGAAATCAAGAGATGGCTAAGTCTCAGAAAGGGCTGCAGTAGAGAAATCAGGAAAGATTTTTAAGAGTAAAGGTATGTCATTAGAGACCAAGGCTAAGGTCATCTACATGCATATATTCTCAGTTAACTCTGTATGGATGTAAAAGTTGGACAGTGAATAAGATTGATTTAAAAAGTGGTTCATTTGCTGTATTGGAGGAGAGTTCTACGGATGCCTTGGACCACAGACAGACAAAAATTGGGTCCTAGAGCAAATTAAGCCAGAAACATTGCTAGAGGCAAAAATGACAAAATTGAAATGGAGGATTGTTTTATGACTTCCAAAAAATAGCTGTCTTCCTCCAGAGATTTTAAAATGTGATCCATAAAACATGGAATTACCATCACTGAAGCTGAAACTTTGTTTTGTCAGTAATTACATTTACGTGTTTCTTGTCTCTAATTTTTACCCTCTCCAGTTTCATCCAACATACTGCTATCAGATTAATTTTTGAGCATTTATCTGATTATGTTAGTACTAGAGGCCTGTTGCAGGAAGATTCCTGCAAGAATAGGGCTTCCTGTGGCCACAGCGAAGCACAGAAGGGAGAGAAGCCCACCGAGGCATGCTTCACTCATGTCTTTGCCACCCTGCTTGCTTCCCTCCTGTCTCCACCCCCCCCCTTGCTTCCCTCCCATCTCTGCCGCCCAGCTTGCTTCTCCACAGCTTTGTTCCCTTCTGCAGTGTTTGGCTTCCTTCTACATTGTCTTCAGTCTTTGCCTGTGTATGCAAATTAGCCTCCATCTTTGTTGAGTTAATTTGCATACTCGCACTGACTGGCTGGTGGGCGTAGTGGAGGGATGGTCAATTTGCATGTTTCTCTTTTATTAGTGTAGATTATATACAAAACCTTTTGTCTCTCCATGACTTTACAAAATAAAAAAATGAAATTCTTATAAAGTTTTACTATATTTTAATGATATTTCAGAATTTAGTTGAATTTTGATGGAATCCTTGATGGTCAGTCACAGTTTCATGTATTCTATACTCCAATCAAATGATATTTCTGGAATCCATATAAGCCAGGAGCATCCATATCATCAATATAGGGTGTCCCAAAAATGTATACACACACTTTAAAAATTATAAAGGCAGTGTTTATTTAAATACATTTAATTTTCAAAATTGAGCTATCGGATGTTAAAGTATGTATACATTTTTTGGGACACCCTGCATTTTCCAACCTAGATTATACTTTCTCCCATCTCTACCTTTTAACTTTCTTAGGAATCTCCAAAAAAGTCTACTTGATATGTATTCTGCGTCTTCATCATTTTAGTACATCTCTTACAGCCCATACTGTTACCTACTTTGTATGCTTGCAGCATATTTGTGTCTCATCTCATTATTCACTTGTCCCCTCTTTGAGGGAGGACCTATGTGTGATTTATAATTTCTCCCCACTCCACAAACCTTATATGAGAAATACCTTATGCTGTTTGGTTCATACACATTACATTATCACATGTGTTAGTTTGGCAACATAAAATAGGCCAAATAAAATAATAAAATATACCCAGTGACTATCACAAGGCTTTGCACATATTAATTCTTCAAAACTTTTTCAATTAATGAATGGATTAACCAAAATGGGAATATTGGTTTTTTTGGTATGTATGTTTTCTTTTAAATCACATATTTTCTGATATGCCTCATTTTTCCAAGTTTCAAGCTATATGAGGGAGAATGGTAATTTTTTCCTTATAAATTAAGTCAGTATAGAGTCAGACTTCAGGGATTTGGAACAGTACAATCTGGTTTGCTGTATTGAGAAATGCTAGCCAACAAATTAAGTCACCCCAGACTGCAATCTACTCATGGACTAATACTGGTTCTGTTTAAAGTCCACAAGCCCAACACTATTCTATAATAGAATAGACACAGTAACCTGTAATAGCTTTAGACATTCCTTTAAGTTAAAAAGTAAGATCTAGGACACAATTATACTTTTGGGGGTTGACTCAAGATTAAATAGGGTTTTAATCCATAGGGTAGCTTTTGTCAAGTACTTAAAACTAGTTTTTTTTTAAACAGAAGCATAAGCAGCATTTAAAAAATAATAATAGATCTAACCTTTACAAGTATAGAAAAATCCATATTCTTTATTCAAATTTGTAATTTTTATCTTGTTCCTTAAAAGCTCGTGCATTCTAGAGACACAATAATATTTGCACTACTCATAAATGATAGCATTACAAAGGAGTGGGGTCATAAAACTAATTTTCTATGAACCATTTTCTTCAGAAGATTATATTTCCCAGTGTTCTGGCTGCCATGAAGTAATATACATGCCAGCCATTTTTTTGAATTACTTCAGAAAGTTTATTGTAAAACTACAACCTCCATTCCTCTTTCTCAGGTATAGATCATTTCAAAAAGTTTTAAGTCTAAACCAGTAAGTATAAAAATTTATAATAGCATTTTTAAAAATTGAATAAGGATTCTTTAAGAAAAAATAGTGATCATTAAATGAAAAAAAAATGAACCTCACTTATATTGCCTATTATAAATTGAGTAGCTATTCTCCCTAGCTACCTCAGATGCAGGCAAGAATGTTACTTCTTGCTCAGAACTTCAGATTTCTGATAAATATGACTCATATTTGTCATATTTTAGCTACATTGCATAAGGTAATGATGATAATGATAGCAAGCATTCATTAAACACGTGTCATGTGCTCCACATTTACATATTTAATCTTTAAAACAGATCTAAAAAATATGTAATATTATTTTCCCACCATACTTATAGGAAACTGAAGCATAGAGATGCTCAATAACTTGTCATGGGCCACATAGTTACTAAATTCAAGAAGCAAGACTACAATCCAGTTCTATCTAATTTCACCATTTGGGCTCTGTGTTATTACAGAATATTGTGAATGCCTAATGCTCAGGCTCCATGACCCAAGAATTAAAATTCCATCAAAATTTGAAATAGTGTTAGAATCCTATATAATAAAAGAGAAACATGTAAATTAACCATCCCTCCGTTTCACTCACCAGCCAATTAGGAATATGCAAATTAACCCAACAAAGATGGTGGGTTAATTGTCAAACACAGGCGCCAAGCAGTCTAGGTCCCAAGAACAGACTCAGGACCCAGGTTGCTCCTAGACCTGCATCCCAGAATACCCCCAGACACTCCAGGCCTATGGGCTCAGATACCAAGTGGATGTTCTCGTCCTGTGGCCACACCAAGTGGCGGCCTCCCAGCCCTGTGCCCATAGTGTGGGGATGCCAGCCTGGTGGAGGCAGCCGCCATGTGGCCTAGGTCTGCCCACCCTCCAGCCCAGCACCCACAATGTGGGGCTGGCTTCTGGCCTTGGGGGCATGCAGAAACCAGGTGACCACTGTGCACACGGCCCTGGGTTTTCGCACACACCCAAGCCTGGCACCCATAATGCAGGGCTGGCTGCCGGCCTCAGGGGCATGCCCCCTCCACCCATCCTCCCCCCCACCCCCCGTAGTAGGGACACACACTTAGCCTAGTGGACACAACGCAGGGGGTCCTCTGCACATGAGCTGCAGAGGAAACACCTTTTCTTTTTTAAAAAAATATATTTGATTGATTTTTTGCAGAGAAGAGGGGAGAGGGATAGACAGTCAGAAATATCGATGAGAGAGAAACATTGATCAGCTGCCTCCTGCACACTCCCCACTAGGGATGTGCCCTCAACGAAGGCACATGCCCTTTACAGGAATCAAACTTGGGACTCTTCAGTCCGCAGGTTGACACTCTATCCACTGAGCCAAACCAGTTTGAGCATAAACACCTTTTCTGACTGCTCATTGGCTAAGTTCCCTGTATGCCACCACTTGCAGTGTTCTTGGTAACTTGGGTTATAAGAATCCAAGAAGGTGACCTGTAGGTAAAGCACAGGAGGTTTATCTTGGTGCAGTGGCTGGTGCAATGCTGTGAGCACACTCCAGCAGTTCAGATCTTTCTGGCAAACCAGGAAGATGGCAACACCCGCCTGAGCCCCTCCTACAGCCACGTACACAGTACCCTGACCTTTACTCTCATTGGCTCCCTAATAAGATGTTCCATGATTGGCCACCTCTGCTATAAATACTGCTGTACTTCCTCAATGAAATTAGACCTGCGTCACAGAACCTGGAATCCGGAGTCGTGCATGCAAGCGTCCTAGTGCTAGGGGCTCCATCGTCCTCACTCCTGGGAGACTCTCTGCTTCAGTGACCTAGGGTTTTCCCACCTCGCTCCTGGAGGAAAAAAATAAGGTATGCTTCAGGAGGGGATAAGAAATGTCATATCCTGCCCTAGCTGGTTTGGCTTAGTGGATAGAGCCTTGGCCTGCTGACCACAGGGTCTGGGTTTGGTTCTCATCAAGGGCATGTACCTGGGTTGCAGGATCCTTCCTCTCCAGTGCCCAGGTCAGGGCTCATGTAGAGACAACCAATCAAAGTGTCCCTAAAAAAATGGGATTTCAATGTCATTTAAGCAGTTATATAATTCTCTTATTTTTTTCTCCCTCTTCTTTCTCTTTCTCACTATTTATCAATATCTTTCTCTCTCTTTCTTCTCCTCTCTCCTCCTCCTTCCCTTTATCTTTCTCTTTATCCTTCTTCCCCATATAATATTAAGAATTTATATATGAGTGTATGGGAAAATGGCTGATAGGTCACTAGAGAGACCCTATAAAGCACAAAATATATTAAGTGAATTTACAATTAAATAAAAGTCAAGTTACAATAGTGTATTCTTGAAATTTGTTAATATTATGCAAAAATAACATTGGTATTGCTCATAAAATTATATCACTTGAATAAATATTAGAAATCATTTAGATCATTATTTACCACTCATTTTTATTTTCAAATCTCACAGTAATATGCATTCCCATCTAAGGCACTTTTCAATGGTTCAGCTATCAGAGTCCTTTACAGTTAGATCTGTTTCATTGGCTTGTATTTGCTTTAATTCACTATGCCTGTACTGTAGTAGTTAATTGTTTTTTTTAATATCACTCTAGTTTTATTATTTCCCTTTGAAATTTTGGAATCAATATTATTTGATAGATTAGTTGGACATGCTCTATTGAAAGTAGATGCCAAGACAAAATTATATTTAAATAAATTTTAATATAGAAAAGGCCTATAAAAAATGGGTTGGAGCTCGAGTGACTCTAATGCCATGCTCTAATGGCCCTCCCAGTAATTCTTACTGCCTTTTAGTCTAAAAAATTAATGATAACTTCTCTATGTAATGCCAGTGTTCTTCATTGTGAAATCTATTATGTAATCTACCAGTATTTTCTAAACCAGGTAGAACTGATTTAGACATGTTTTGTTATTGGGCAAAAAGTGGGGAACCCTTTTCTCCAATAGGTTCTGGGGGTGGAGTGCTTATAATATCTCAAGAAAAATAGTTTTCTGAGACTCACACAGGAGAATGAGTGATTTTTATTTGCGTGGAATTAGTTCCCTGGGTTTCCAAAGTCCCATTTCCCTTTGTCCAGACATAGATGTGTATCTGAGGTTTCAGTTAAGCTAAAATCAGAGCCAGTGTCCTGAGTTTCCTTTCCATGTTGAAGACAAATGCAGGAGAGTGTGCCCCAGGCAACCAGAGTCCCAAGGGTTCTGAAAGGACAAGAGGAACTGGAAGAGCGAACTCATTTGTTCAGGGAATTAAATATCTCAAATTTCAGGACCCCCAGTGGCCATGCCCATTCTGGCCAGCCATCTCTCTCCTTATGTGTGATGGACAGCAAGCACCTCTCAAAGTTCCCCACCTTTTCTGGGCAAATGTCTATTTTTCCTTTGTCCAATTCCCTAGGGAGAGTAAAGCTGTAGCTCTTGGTGAAGCTATCTAAATGACATGCCTATAAAATCTGGCCTTCCATTTGCTTCCTTTTTTTATCATCAATAATTAATTTAAGTACAATGGTATCAGTTATAAACATATTCTTAGAAACTTATTATCATCCCACAATAAAATGAATATGAAGAAGTAAAACATCTAGTTACTGGATAAACCAAGTGTTGAATGATTAATAATTCTACTCTCAACAATGAAAAATTCATTAACTCATTATTAATACAAATTTGTTTATTTACACTAATAATAATAAAATAGAAAAATATCAAAATTTGCCTTTTTGTGATTTTTGACAATGGAAGAAAAACACACCGATAAAGTTGGAACATTTGGCCACAACTTATATAATTTTATCAAATTCTGGTATCTAAAGAATACTTGGCAAAAAGTTATAATACAGAATTCTGCTTAAAATAAGTATGACTTTCTAGTGGTAATATGTGAAAATTATAAATAAGTTTAAATTTCTTTACCTATAGCATCAAACAACAAGCAAACCTTTACGGCTAGCAGTTCTCCATTATCACTTTATTCGGTAAAGGAGCGATTCTTTTTTGTTGTTGTTGTTCAAACTGAGATTAGAGGGTAAGTGAACCAGAAAAAGACAATTAGGTTGGAGCTACACTTGCTTTCTCAAGTACTCAGTATTATGAATGCAGACATAATGCTGTTTTTATTCACCGGGCACACACATAGATCAACTTTAATGTCAATAAAGTCAGTAATGATAGATTTCATCACTAAAATATAACTAAGCAATAATGACCAGGAAGAAAGTAAGTCACTCACAGCAGCAGAAGCTATTTCTTCTTTGTCCTAGGTGAAGTCAAGGGTATCTGAAAAGACTGGCCTTTTCCCCTCTATTATTAACTGCAAATCATTCTTGTCATGTTAGAAAGCAGATTGTTTTTCTCAAGTGTTATATACACCATTATGTTTGGATCACATAACCTGACCTTATTCCAGGGAACTTAAACTCCATTTCCAATTAGCAAGAATGCTTAGAGTGGAGATGAAGTCTCTCTGCCTATTAAGCTTTTCTTATCATAACAATTTGAACAGACATTTATATTCTCTGTTCCTCCTGTGCTGATATTACCTTGTTTCCAAACATTCTGATTTATTTTCATCGATGTATTTTTCCCATCTGCCAAAAAAAAAAATAAACAAAAAGGCCAATTTTGATGTTTTTCCATTTCTATTCTGAATATGCTGGAAAATTTGTAATATAACAGTAGGGGAATGACAAAATAGAGTAAAGGGTTTGTTTATGCAATTTTTAAAAAAGCACACACAAAAAAACCCCTTTACTGCAAAAACTGTATTTGGGACTTAACTGAAACGACTACTTGAGGAAAGACGCTATAAATCATACAATTCCCTCAAATTATGTCTTAAAACAACGTACTGCCGTTCTGTGTGCAAATTGTTTTACGCGTGGTTCTTAGCACTCTGTGGCCATGTGGATATTTTTGGCTGACATTTAACCAATGGCTGAGTAGATAACGTACTTAGTTCAGTTACCACCCATCTGTCCTTTGCATATGCCTATCCTGTGGAAAGCTCTCAGTAACAGCAACAATGTTTCTCCCAACTTCATCATTGCTCGCCATTGTGATTTCGCCTAATGAGAAAGTAAATCATTCCCATGCTCACATTATAAAAGATCTTTAATTTGAAAAAAGTAATGGTTTTAAATATTCTAATCTCAAATGAGAACGAATAGACTACCTTTCCCACATGATGGCTTTAAACCATCTGATTTTATCTTGAGGCCATTTTGTATGCCACTAGAACAGGATTCAATAGCAAAATAGATGAAATGTTCATTGAAAATGTTTTCATTAAAAGAGCTTAAGTTTACAAATGTGGTGATTCCCTTAAGCCAAAATATGGCTAATAGAGGTTTTCATTTTTTAAATCTTGATTTGTTTCTTAAACTATGAAGAAATTATAAGAGAAAGAATAATTTGCCATGAAACTGAAAATCAGCCCGCCAGGAGGTCGCAGGTCGCCGGTTTGATTACTGGTCAGGGCAGATGCCCAGGTTTGGGGCTCAGTACCAGTAGGGACATGCAGGAAGCAGCAAATCAGTGTTCTCTCTGCCTCTCCTTTTCCCTTCCTCTCTCTCAATAAAAACATGTTTTGTTTTGTTTTTTGAGAATCAGTTTCCTACTGACTACTTAAAAAAATAAACACACTGAAAATTATTACTGAAAATACATGAAGTTTAAATGCAGTCCTTGGTACATAACTGTAAAATTTAATGTTGGATAAAATTAAATATTTAATAAAATGAAAACATACTTAAATGTCTTATTAATAATTATGGATTTGTTCCTAACAACTGAAAATTATGCCCATCTTCACAATGCATTTGAATATATTACCAAATAGTATTATAGGAGTCTAAATATGAGAGAATATGCTACTATAGCAGAAACTCCTTTCTGAGGTCACTTTATATATTACCTTGTAGTGTATTTTATTACATATACTCAATGCAACTTCATATGTTACTTTTATTAATGCAGGTGAACGGGATGTCTAAATGGTAATACGCTTGTGATACTTCATCTTATAGCTTACTATTTAAGCTACTGTAGTAAAAATTAGAATTCAAACCTTGTTCCAAAGAAGTATAGGTAGCTGTATACTACAGAGATCTTAATTATATTTTTTTAATAGCAAATGAATTGCTAAACTCATCATCTTTCCAGACTACATTGCTTTAATATGTCTTATTGCCACTTGGGAATAATCAATACACAGATTACCTTATAATTGAGATGAAAGATCAATAAAGTTAGATGATAATGTTACAGAATTTACCAGGTGACCAAAAAATATGCAGGAGTACAGGAGGCACAGGAAAAACACATTTATTTTCAGATGTTTCACATGTACCAATACATGACTCAGGGGAGACTTTTTCTCTCCATATCCTGAGAAGACCAATGTGCAGGAAGCTTTCCCTTTATACCCTTTGGTTTCTTTGTCCCTTAAATATAGGATGGGACTTCCAGACCTTTCTTGGGCTTTGCAAAAGCCCCATGTGTTAGGGTGGGGGCTGTGAGGCCACATCTAAAGGCCTGGCCTGGCACCAGTGCTGATACCTTCATCTGAAGGTTGTGTATGGCTCATGGTTTATGGCCTCTCTAAAATGGGAGTAGCACTTAGGTAAACAGGTCTTGCAGGACTAGATAATTAAACAAGGGGCAGTGACTAGACTATAGGCTAACAAGAATGTGCATTAGGTTACTGGTGCAGATTCAGATTGCTAGCACCCTGAAAATGTCTCATTTTCCCCATCAATAAAATTAGTTTTATTATTATTATCCTATCTAATAAAAGAGTAATATGCAAATTGACCATCACAAGATGGCTTCCCCCATGTGGTCAAAGATGGCCACCACAAGATGACCAGCAAGGGAGGACAGTTGGGAGGGACCCAGGCCTGCAGGGAGGGCAGTTGGGGGGACCCAGGCCTGCAGGGGAGGACAGTTGGGGGGGGACCCAGGCCTGCAGGGGAGGGCAGTTGGGGGGACCCAGGCCTGCAGGGTAGGACAGTTGGGGGGACCCAGACCTGCAGGGGAGGAAAGTCAGAGGGGACCAGGCTGCTTGAGGAGGACAGTTGGGGGGAACACAGGCCTGCAGGGGAGGATAGTAGGGGGGACCCAGACCTGCAGGGGAAGTCAGTTCAGAGGTGGACCCAGGCCTGCAGGGAGGACAGTTGGGAGGCACCCAGGCCTGCAAGAGAGGACAGTTGGAAGGGACCCAGGCCTGCAAGAGAGGACAGTTGGAAGGGACCCAGGCCTGCAAGAGAGGGCAGTTGGGAGGGACCCAGGCCTATAGGGGAGGGCAGTTGGGAGGGACCCAGGCCTGCATGGGAGGGCAGTTGTGGGGGAGCCAGGCCTGCAGGGGAGGACAGTTGGGGGGACCGTTAGGAGGAGGGCAGTTAGGGGCAATCAGGCCAGCAGTTTGGGGCAATCAGGCCAGCACAGGGGCAGTTAGGCATTGATCAGGCTGGCAGGGGAGTGGTTAGGGGCAATCGACATTGGGATCCAGTAGTCCTGGATTGTGAAAGGGATGTCCGACTGCCCATTTAGAGCCGATCTCACTGGTGAGATTGGGCCTAAGTGGACAGTCAGACATCCCTCAAGGGGTCCCAGATTGGAAAGGGTGCGAGTTGGGCTGAGGGACACCCCTCCCACCCCCCATCCCACTCTGTGCATAGATTTCATTCACTGGGCCTCTAGTTTTCTACATAATTCATAGATAAAATTGCCATATTCTCTAGAAAAGAGAGTTTTAAAGAATTACTCCCAGCTTTTAGTTTGTAGTATAATGGAGTAAACTCCTAATAGAGAAACCTTCCAAAATATAAATAAAAACTCTAGAAAAAATACAAATGAAACTATATGATGTCTTAGGAGAAAAGGCAGGTTTTGGAGGGAAGTCCAAATTTTGAAGGGATACAAATGGTAAGTTTCCCAAGTTTCAGCTTTTTCTTGAGGGCAGACATCAGTTATGACATGGTGCAGGTTACTAAAACTCAGGTAATACACCCTGCATATTTCATGTCTGACAAACCACATAACAGAGACCAAAGCAACTGGAATAGCTAGAAAGGGAAGAGGGAGCAACTTGAAAAAACAGAGACAAGCGAAGTGCCACAAACACTGTCTATAAATTCTTCCTAACCCTCTAGCTGCACTGCCGTTCATGAAGCATTGAAGCGGACTCAAATCGGCTTAACCTAAGACAGAAATGACAGGGCTGATTTTTGAACTGCTGCCAATCACAGGAAAGACAAAGGCTTCACAGTAAATGTAAGAACATTAATTACCTACTGAAACCAAAACATCTACCGTTGTTACAGGAACGGAAAGCCAGTCTCCACAAATAAATATTCAAAATATAAATAACACAATCCAAAAGCACTCGGCACACAAAGAACCAGAATACTATAACTAGTTTTCAAGGCAGGCAGGCAGTGAAGGTCAGACCTGAAATGGCCCAGACAAAGCACTTTGAAGAAATTCTCATGATTCTGCTCAGTGACCAGACATATTTAATTGCTTACGATAGAAAAGAACACAACTGTTGAAAAACTTACAATTACTTTTAGGAGGTAGAAAAAAACAACAAAGCAAACCCAATGCTATTAGGAGGATGAGCATAGTAAAGAGCAGAAATGCATACAAGAGAAAACAATAATGCAGAGAACTGATAAAGCCTGCTTTTAGACAACATCAACAAAATAACGGAGGATGACAACAAAAAGGAAAGGGCCACACAGAAAACAAATAATGTTAAAGAGAGATTTATCCAGGGTCACAATTACATCAAACGTTAAAGAATTATTTAATTATTTTTCATGTCTGTGTTAAACATTTCTTTTATTGAGATATAATCGGTATATAACATTATATTAGTCTCAGGTGTATAACATAATGATTTGATCCTTGTATATATTCTGAAATGAAGACCATGATAATTGTAGTTAGCACCCATCACCATAAATAGTTACAAAAGACATTTTCTTCTGATAAGAACTTTTAAGACCTACTCTCTCAGCAACTTTCAAATGTCAGAATATTGTTTAACTATAGTCACGCTGCTGCACCTGATATCCCCATGACTTTTTTTATTTTATAACTGGAAGTTTGTACCTTTTGATCACCTTCACCTATTTCACTTACCTTTCCAACCCCCACCCCTCTTCTGGCAACCACCAATCTGTTCTCTGAATCTATGAGCTTGTTGTTGTTTCAGATTTCATATATAAATGAGATAATAAAGTGAGATTTCTATGTCTGACTTATTTCACTTAGTGTAATGACCACATGTCCATCCATTGACAAGTTTCATTCTTTTTATGGCTAAATAATATTTCACTGTGTATACATACTACATTTATTTGTTCATTTATTACCCATTGATGGACACTGATGATGTTTTCTTGACTTAGGTATTATAAATGCTGTTGTCAACTGGGTATCCCAAAAGAATGTATACACACTTTGAATGACTATAGAGTTTGTGTTTATTAACAAACAGTTCATTTTTGAAATTTAAAAGAATCTACAGAAATGAATAATATTTTTTGTCATCTTTGTTTTCAAACTGATGTCCAGGCACTGCTGATAACATGAAGCAATGGAATAAAAAATATCAAGTATCATTTTGTTTGGTATTTGTGTGCCCTCAATTCATTGAAAGTTGCCAATTTTGTACTATAGAATTTATCTTCTATGTATCCCCATAAAAAAAAAAGTCTAGTGGAACTTTAGGATAAATTTTCTTTGTTCAAAGCTTTTAGTCTGGCTTCACCCATTCTTTCAAATCAGTTAAATCTGAAAAGGAGTGAAAATTAAGTGAGTTATCAGCTGTCAAAGTATGTATATATTTTGGGGTCTACACCCTCTATATTTCTTGAGTTAGCATTTTAATTTTCTTTAGCTAAATACCCAAAAGTGCAATTACTGAATTCTATGGTAGTTCCCTTATAACAGTTTTTTGTTTGTTTATTTTTTATAGAGTCCTTCGAGTTTTCTATATATCATATCATGTCATCTGCAATTAGTGACAATTTTATTTCTTCCTTTATGATTTGGGATGTTGGAAATGGGCCTATCATAAACGGCCTCAATTAGTTGTGGTAATTTCTATTATACCTCATTAAGAGAAAGGCTGTTAAAGTTTTACAAATGC
Source organism: Murina feae (assembly GCA_004026665.1). NCBI lineage: Eukaryota > Metazoa > Chordata > Mammalia > Chiroptera > Vespertilionidae > Murina > Murina feae. The sequence continues at coordinate 45,135 of PVJC01003168.1, forward strand.
TTTTTCTGCATCTATTGAGATGACCATATGATTTTTTTTCTTCATTTTGTTAAAATGGTGTTTCACATTGACTTACTTGTGGATATTGAACTATATTTGTGCCTCTGGAATAAATTTGTGTCCCTCTCAATCATGGTGTATGATCCTTTTAATGTATTGTTGAATTTGGTTAACTATTATTCATTGAGGATTTTTCATCTGTGCATATCAGGGATAGTTACCGGTAATTTTATTTTTTTTGTGTGTGTGGCATTCTTGTCTGGTTTTGGTATCAGGGTAATGCTCGTGTTATAAAATGAAATTGGATATGTTGCTTCAATTTTTTTTTTTTTAAATTTAAGAAGGATTGGTATTAATTTTTTAAGTGTTTGGTAAAATTTACTAGTGAAGCCATCTGATCCTGAACTTTAATTGGTGGAAGTTTTTAATTGCTGGTTCAATGCCCTACTAGTAAACAGTTTGTCCAGATACATATTTCTTCATTGTTCATTCTTAGTAGGTTCCTAAAAATTTATCCACTTCATTTATATTCTCCATTTAATTGGGCCATAATTATTTATAGTCTCTTATGGTTCTTTGTATTTCTGTGGTATCTGTTATAACTTATCTTTCATTTCTGATTTCATTTATTTGAATCCTCTTCCTCTTTCTTTTATTTTTAAGGAGGATATGTGGGAGTTTAGCTAAACGTTATAAAGGTTTTCTCATGTTGATCTTTTTCAAAGACCCAGTTTGTAGTTTCTTTGATTTATTCTCTATTGGTCTATTTATTTCTACTATGATTTTTGTTATTTCCTTCTTTCTATGAATTTTGAACTTCATTTGTTCTTCTTTTTCTAGTTCACTGAAGTGTAAAGTTAAGTTGTTTGAGTTTGTTCTTGTTTCTTGAGGTAAGAATTTTATTGCTATGAATTTCCCTCTGAAAACTGCTTTTGCTACATCCAGTAAGTTTTAGTGATGTTGTATTTTCATTTCCTTAAGGCATTTTTTTTTATTACTATTTTTATTTCTTCTTTGCCCCATTGATTGTTCATTAGTAAGATGTTTAACCTCTACATATATGTGAATTTTACACTTTTCTTCTTGTTTTTGAGTTCTAGTTTCATACCATTTGGTCAGAAAATATGCTTTATATTATTTAAATTTTATTAAATTTATTGACTTATATTGTGGGATAATATATGATCTATCCTAGAAAATATTCTATATGTGCTTAGATGGAATGTTCTGTATATATCTAAGTCTAACTGGTCTAATGTACGATTTAAGATCAACATTTCCTTATTGATTTTCAATCAGGGTGATCTATATATTGCTAAACTTGAGATATTAAATTTCCCTAGTATTATTGTATTGATCTCTGTACATACTGTATAATAAATCCAAAATTCTGTGATATCAATGTATCATGAATTATCCAACCATTTATTCTTCTGATCTTATTTTTTAAAAATATTACAAAGAATGATATAATGGGAGCTATGGGTTTATATATATATCCTTATTTAGAATATTTTCTACTACCTTGTTTTAAGTGTTCTCTTTGTAATAGAACACAACTGCATTTTGCTTTTTAATGCAATGTAACTTTTTCTATCTGTCAGTAAGAAAATCCAAACCTTTTATATGTGATATCACAACAGACATTAGACTTATTTCTACTATTGTACTCTATGTTTAAAATTTTTATTAATATTTTACTGACTTTATTTTTTAAAATATAATGGTTTAATCAAATTTTAATTGTTCTATTTCTAATTTTTGTATATCCCTTAGTCTATTACTACAGGCCCGGTGCATGAAATTCGTGAAATTGGGGTTGGGGGGAGAGGAGGTGATGGTGTCCCTCAGCCCAGACTGCACCCTCTTACAGTCTGGGAGTCCTTGGGGGATGTCTGACTGATGGCTTAGGCCTGCTCTCCAGGGGGAATGGAAATAAGTGACAGTTGGACATCCTTAGCACTGCTGCGGAGGTGGGAGAAGCTCCTGCTGCTGCCACAGTACTTGCCAGCTGTAAGCCTGGCTTCTGGCTGAGTGACACTCCCCCAGTGGTAGTGCACTGACCACCAGGGGGCAGTTCCTGCATTTACCATCCGCCCCCTGGTGGTCAGTGTGCATCATAGAGATTGGTTGTTTTGCCATAGGGTCAAAGTTGGCTCTCTGACATCCCCCAAGGTGTCCCGGATTGCAAGAGGGTGCAGGCCAGGCCCAGGGATCCCACTGGTGCATGATCAGGGCCAGAGAGGGACGCAGGAGGTTGGCCAGCCAGGGAGGGATTCTCAGACTTGTTAAGACTGTGAGAAAGTGAGATGTTAGACTATCTTAAGGCCAGCTTGGAGCAGTTGTGTGGGACTTTCTCTTCAGAGCACTGGGTGAGAATCTAGAGATAAGTTTCAGAGCGGATAGACTAAGGTGAGAAAGCTGAAGATACTGGAAAGATGTTGGACAGAGATCTGGGAGGGCTTCAAGGTATGTCTCACCTGTCTCATTCAGTCCCAATTGGCCAGACCCCAACAGCTAGCTAACCTACTGGTTGGAGTGTCTGTCCCCTGGTGGTCAGTGCATGTCATAGCAAGCAGTTGAGTAGCCTTATATCATTAGCATATTATGCTTTGATTGGTTGAATGGCCGACTGGATGACTGGACACTTAGCATATTAGGATTTTATTATATAGGATTATGTTATTTGCCTTCTCTCATTAATAAAATATAAATTCCTATATTATAATATAAAAAATACTATTTCTCCTACTACTTCTTGACTTATACTAATTCCCATCCACATAGAGAAAACAATATATCCATCCAGTTTTCCCTTGGCCTCTGAGGGACCAGAGAATGTGGTGGCCTGTAGTAAAGCCTGGGTCATAGCTCCAAAGATCTCTGTCCAACCTTTTTTCAGTATCTTCAGCTTCTCACCTTAATCTGTCTTCTCTGAAACTTATCTCTAGATTCTGACCCAGTGCTCTGAAGAGGAAGTCCCACACAACTGCTCCAAGCTGGCCTTAAAGACAGCCTAACATTTCACTTTCTCACAGTCTTGACAAGTCTGAGAATCTGTTTACAAGTGGGTAGGAAAAATCCATATTTATTTCTCTTCTTTCCCATAATTCATACATACATATTCACAGGGTGTCCCCCAAAAAGCTATATATACTTTAGTAGCTGATAGTTCAATTTTGAAAATAAAATGTATTTTAATTAACACTGCCTTTATAATTATTCAAAGTGTGTATACACATTTTTGGGGATGACCTGTATATAGTAATTTGACTATATGTGAGAAGCATATAAATGCATTTAAGTGATTTGAATAAAATGGCTTTTAATTGAAAGGAAATTGAATAGTAGTAATTATTCATAAACTGATAATATTAAAACGTCCATGTATAGATATTTATTATGATGTTACTCTATGGAATTTAATGCAAAATAGGTATAACCCCGTTTTATCATCACTAGCCTACTATCAATCTTTACTATGTGTATAATACTATACAATGAGATATATCCAAACCAATCAGAATTCTTTTCTCTAAATTCACTCAGAGCTTACTTTGTAAAATAAATTGTACCATTTACATTGGTGGCCTAGGACAATTCTTAAAACATAAATTTTATAACTAGGTATAATGTTTAATTCACCTGAAGTAAAAGATCAGTTTAAAGTGAAATTAAAATTTCCCATGAAACCAAGGTATCATTGGAGAATGAAGGCAATATCTTTGTATTTAAATAAAAAGAAGTTGATTTTCCTGTTGCTTGAAATTGGTAATCTATACTCTATGTCTCTGAATTTGGAGACAATCTGTTCTAATTCTGTGAATTTAAATTAAAAATTCCAAAGATTTAAATTTGGATATATTTTTATATATTTTTAATATATTTTTATTGATTTCAGACAGGAAGGGAGAAGGAGAAATAGAAACATCAATGATGAGAAAGAATCAGTGATTGGCTGCCTCTTGCCTATCCCCTTACTGGGATGACCCACAACCAGAGCATGTGCCCTGACCAGCAATCTAACTGTGACTCCTGGTTCATAGGTCCATGCTCAACTACTGAGCTACACTAGCTGGGCAATCTTTGGGATTTTTTTACATCATCCATTTAATTTTGCTAACTTGACAATGTAAAAAGCAGATAATAAAATTAGATTTGCGGTTTTCTTTTCTTTCTTTCTTTTTTTAAAATAAATCTTTATTGTTCAGCTTATTACAGATCTTCTTTTTTCTAACCCCCATAACTCCCCTCCACCTGGTTCCCCCTCACCCGGTGCCCTTACACCCCACCACTGTCTTCATCCATAGATGTAAGATTTTTGTCCAGTCTCTTCCCATACCCCTCCCACTCCCTTCCCCCTGAGAATTGTCCTTATTTCTATTCTATTCACCAGTTTATTCTGTTCATCAGATATTTCTATTGACTTAATTGTTATATTCACTGGTTGATAGATATGTATTTATTGTCACTTTGTTGTTCATAATTTTTATTTTTTCCCCTTTTTCTTCTTCCTGCTCTTCTTAAATAATGCCCTTCAGCATTTCAAATAATCCTGGTTTGGTGTTGATGTACTCTTTTAGTTTTCTCTTGTCTGTGAAGCTCTTTGTCTGACCTGCCAAGAATCAGAGGAGAAATAGGATTAGGAAGACTAAAAGTGAGATAATTCAACCTGTAAGGTTATAGTGCTAGTGAAACCTGGCATACCCTCAAGAGTAAAGAGCTAGTACTTTAAAGGCAAAAGAGAATTTTTTCTCTATCAACTCCATAAAACACAAGTGAAATTCTCATGCTTGCTTACAGCTAGGAGGCATTTTCCAGTTATTCTGAGTAAATAAATTAATTTAAAGCTAGTTCATAAATGGAGGAATATAAGGAATCCTGGCAGTAGCAAATAAAAGCAATCATACATGGTGCTGCTAGAACACAGAAACCATGCTATTTTAATTTAAAAATTAGTTCTGAAGAGTTCACAGTAAAAAAAATGACAAACCACATAATTATTATTATTAAGAATAAATACTTTAGGGTAAAAAAAGAATTCTCACATAGATAAATTACAAGGAAATTGAAGAAAACCAATGAAAATGAGAACTATTAAAAAGTAATTAGAACTTACCTATAAAATGATAATTAGACTGAACTGCATTGCTCATTAGCACAAGTAGAATTCAGAGGGCAATTATATAATATTTTCAAAGTTAAAAACCATTCCAGGTCCTGGTAATAAAAGAATATGTTATATTAGACTAAACAACTCTCTGATAGCAACTATAAACTGTGGACAAAATATTTTAAAACTCAACAGCTTGAAGGCATTGCAGAGCAACTAAATAGTGGCAGATATGAGAGTTGATTTGACCTTTGAAGGAGCAAACAAAACAAGGTGAGAGCTATATTTATATAGTGCAGAGGGCACTCCCCAGTTCCATGGAGTGGGTCAGCTAAGCACAAAATTCCAGTCTTCTTACCCTGAGGCATCGTAGAGTAGAGAATTTGGAGCTACTAGAAGGGTAGAAAGTGAGGAGAAAATGCTCAGAAATGAAGATAGTTTAGGAAATAAAGGTCCAAAACCGACATATAAACTATCCTCAAATTCTTGACTGACTTTTGAAATATGAATGCACAGGGGCCTGCAAGTGCACAAGGAAAGCAACTGAAAATGGGAACAGCTGAAAAGCTAAGCAAAAAGGTTAGCTTCAACTTTGTCTTAAACAAAGACAATAGTAATTCCATTATTGTTTAGAGTTGAACTTACACGGTTTGTTTCCTAAAAACAGATAATTTATTCTCAAACAGGTTGTGTCAGCCAGGAAAGAACCTCTCAATGGGGGTGAATATAAATATCTGTACTAATAAAAGGGTAACATGCTAATTAGACCAGACATCTTCTGGACCTTCTTCAGGACAAAGCCACGGTGTCAGGGACCAAGGCAGAGGCATTTAGGGGTGATCAGGCCAGCAGGGGATCAGTTTGAGGCATGAGGCTGGCAGGCAGAGGTGGTTAGGGGCGATCAAGCAGGCAAGCAGTTAGGAGCCAATGGTCCCGGATTGCAATTTGGACATCCTCTGAAGGGTCCCAGATTGCAGAGGGTGCAAGCTGGGCTAAAGGACAACTTCCCTCACCCCCCCCCATGCACGAATTTCATGCACTGAGCCTCTAGTCCTATATAGTAAGAGAGGAATATGCTAATTATCTGTGACACCCATAACATCAGGACCAAATCAGTAGGCTATGTCCCCACCCTCTGTTCAGGCAGCTGCAAGCCCCAAGGTAAGATAGGATACAATAGAAGGGGATAAGAAAGGAGAAGGAGAGGAAGGCAGGCCTGCATGCAGAAAGGCCTAGAGGAGAAACAGAAATACAGAAAGGGAACAAGCCGACAAGTGGCAGGACACAGGCAACATGGAGTGGGGAGCCCCACCCAGATGCCTGGTGTGGGCCCATGGCAGGTCCCCAGATGGAGGGGTGGATGATCCAAAACCTTCCGTGTGGAGGCGCTCCTGCTTTAGGGCAGCAGCGCCCAGGCTGCACTGGCCTTGGCCACCCTTGAGCCAGGCATTGGGGTAGGGAATGGGAGCAGGACTGAGGCAGGGAGGCCGGGGAAATGGGGGCAGCAAACACCTGGCCCAGGCTGAGCCCTGGGCTGGGGGTTAATGCCCTCACCCAATGGAAGCTTTCAGGAGGGAAGGAGGGCTCCTCCCTCTTGCTCACACACACCTCGCCTGGGCCTCCTCTCTCTCTGGTTACATTTTCTCCACTGTGGGGGGCTCAGCTAGTTCCCCAGGTCTCCCTTCAGAGCTGGGGTGAACCCCTGGGAGACCCAGGAGACAAAGAGAAGGGTGGGGTTTGGGGCAGAGGGAGCAGCAACCCCAGGGAATTTTGGAGGAAGTAACCATGCAGGAAAAGGGCAGAACAGGAAGGGGGCTCAGCCCCCAGTTCACTATGGACAAGTGTCTGCTGGGGCTGCCCCTTCCAGGCGGGGGCCAGGGGAGCCTCAGTGGGGGTGGGTGTCCCAGGAGGCCAAGGGAAGCAAGGCATTAGGGAAATTATGCAGCAGATAATGACCATCATGGACCAGAGCCTAAAGAAACGCCCTAAACCGCCACCAAATGAAGCTAGCTCTCTTTTTATGTGTGTGTAGGTTTGTTTCATTGCTTAAAGTATTATAAAGAGTATTATATATGTCTCTCTCTTTTTTCCCCCCTTGACCTTCCCCCGACCTCCGCTACCCCCTAGTGTCTTGTGTCCATTGGTTATGCTTATATGCATGCATACAAGTCCTTTGGTTGATCTCTTACCCGCCCCCCAACCCTCCTGGCCTTCCCACTGTAGTTTAACAGTATATGGTGTAAGAAGTTGGTTCAGCTTCATGTTTAGTTTTGCATGTAACTGTTGTGTTTTCCTAACATCATTTCTTGAAGAGGGTGTTTTTCCCCCCATTGGTTGTTCCTGCCTTCTTTGTCATAGATGAGTTGACCACAAAAGTATTAATTTTGGAGGCTTTCTATTCTGTTGCATTGATCTGTGTGTCTGTTACTATGCCAGTACCACAATGTTTTCATCACTATAGCCTTGTCGTATCATTTGAAATCAGGGAGTGTGATAACTTCAAGCTAGTTCTTCTTTCTTAAGGTTGCTTTGGCATTTCAGGGCCTATTGTGGTTCCATACAATTTTTAAAAAATTATTTGTTTTGTTTCATGAAAAATTCCATTGGAATATTAATAGGGATTGTAATTTTTAAATAAAGAATATTATGTTTCTTTTAGATAAACAATGTAGTGATCAGACATTCACTTAACTTACAAAGTGATCACACCAGTAAGTCCACTTGACACCATACATAGTTATTATAACACTAGAAGCCTGTTGCAGGAAGATTCCTGCAAAAATAGGACTTCCTGAGCCGAAGCAAAGCAGAGAAGGGAGCAAAGCCTGCCGCTTTGCTCCCTCCCATCTCTGCTGCCCGGGATCCCTCTTGTCTCAGCCACTTCACTGTCTCCATCTCCGCTGCCTGGCTCCGTTCCCTTCTCTGCCTCTTGGCTCCCTTCTGAAGCTCTTGGCTTCCTTCTACACTGTTTTCAGTCTTCACTCCAAGTCTTTGTAAGCAAATTAACCACCATCTTTGTTGGGTTTATTTGTATATCGCTCTGATTGGCTGGTGGGCATAGCGGAGTGACATCAATTTGCATGTTACTCTTTTATAGGTGTAGATATGGGTGTAGGTTACTGACTATATTCCCTATGCTGTACTTTATATCCCCATGACTATTTTTATAACTGGGAAGTTTTCTTATTCTGTTCTTTTCTTTTCTACTTAAACAAGTCCCTTTGACATTTCTTATAATGCTCATTTCATTTAGTGGGGATGAAATCCTGTAGTTTTTTCTTTTCCAGGAAATGCTTCATCTCTCCTTCTACTCTAAGTGGTAGCCTCCTGGGTCGAATAATTTTAATTGTGGGTCCTTGCTTTTCACCCCTTTTAATATGTTGTGCCACTCCTTTCCAGTCTGCAAATTTTCTTTTGAAATATCAACTGATAGTCTGATGGGAGCTTTCTTACACATAACTGATTTTCCCTTAGTACTTTTGAGATTCTCTTTGTCTTTAACTCTTTGCATTTTAATTATGTGTCTTGGTATGGGCCTCTCTGGGTTCATCTTATTTTGGGCTCTCTACACTTCCTTTGACTTACATGTCTCTTTTCTTTGTCAGGTGAGTGAATGTTTCCATCATTATTTCTTCAAGTAAGTTTTTAATTCCTTGCTCTTTTTACTCTCCTTCTGATACCTCTATGATGCAAATGTTGTTATGCTTGATATTGTCCCACAGATCCCTTAAACTATCCTCATTTTTGAATGCTGATTCTCTGTTTTATCTAATCTTATGTTGATACTCCCTAGTTAGTCTTTATTTCAGTTATTACAGTCTTCATTTGTAACTGATGCTTTTTCATGGTTTCTCTCTTTGGGTAAGTCCTGAGTTCACCTATTCTTCCCCTGAGTTCACTGAGTATCCTTCCTACCAGTGTTTTGAACTCTGTATCTGGTAGATTGCTTCTCTCCAGTTCATTCAGTTTTTATTTCTGGAATTTCTCTTGTTCTTTAATGTGTGGCATGTTTCTTTGTCTCCTCAGTTTGGTTGACTGCCTATGTTTGTTTCTATGTTTAGAAATGCCCTTATGTTGTAGGTGTCATGTGAGGCTTAGTGGCACAGTTTCACTGGTCAATTGAACTGGGTATTACACGGGTATCTTTTGTGGGGTTGTATATGATCAGCTAGTCTCCAGGTAATTATCAAGGGCAGTTGTACTACAATTCAGTGGTGGCAGAAGGCAAGCACAGAGTTTACCTTCTCCACCATCCAGACCAGACGTCCCTCCCCCTTTTATTTCTGATTTTAGTTGAGTCTTCCCTCGTTTTCCTTCATGAGTCAGGCCAGAGGTTTGCCTGTTTTGTTTATATTTTCAAAGAAGCAGCTCCTTGATCCATTTTTTCTATTATCTTTTTGTTTTCTATTTCATTTATTTTCTCTCTGATTTTTATTTCCTTTCTTCTATTGACTTTGGGATTTGTTTGTTCTTTTAATTTAATTTTTTAATTATAATTTACTTTTAATATGATTTCTCATTGGTTTCAGATATATGGCATAGATGTTAGATAATCATATAATTTTCAAAGTGCCTTCCTCACCTAGTACCTACCTAGCACCTAGAGAATTATTTCAGTATTGACTATATTCCCTATGCTATATTTTATAACCCCATGTTTTTTTTAACTACCAATTTGTACTTCTTAATCCCTTCACCTTTTCACCAAACAACCCCTTCCCTCTGTGAATCATCAGTCTTGTTCTCTGTATTTACAAGTTTGTTTCTATTTTGTTTTGTTTTTTAAATCCCACATATAAGTGAAATCATTAGTGTTTGTCTTTCTCTGACTTATTTCACTTAGCATAATACCTTCTAGGTCCATCCATGCTGTCACAAATGGTAATATTTCATTATTTTTTTGTGACTGAGTTCCTCTTTTTCTAATTCTTATGTTGTATATTAGATTGTTCACTTGAGATTTTTCATGTTTCTTGAGGTAGGCCTGTAATGTTATTAAATTCCTTCTTAATATCACATTTCTGAATCCAAAAATTTGGGGTATGTCATATTTTCCTCTATGTATTTTTCAATTTTTTATTTCTTCTTTGACCCAATAGTTATTTACTAGCATGTATTTTAAACTGCATATTTGTGGTTTCTCCAATTTTCTTCTTGTAGTTGATTTCCAGTTTCATACTGTTATAGTCAGAAAATATGCTTTGTATTATTTCAATCTTCTTTTATTTATACTAGGGATGTTGCTTCTTCCCCTCATACCCTCTAAGCCATAGTATGAGAACCAAGGCTCAACTCCTCCACCACTGTGTGTCATCTAGTGCCAAGACAGGTGCTGAACTGCATCTGCAGCCTTCCCCCCCATCCTACCTCCCCTTTTCATTTCAATATATCCACGTTCAGATGTAACAATACTTGGATCTCTCAGATGTAGTTATGTGTTAAGCAGAGGATCCTTTGTTGAATTATAATTGTGTGATTTGTAAACTTAAGGGGCAATTCCAGCATCATGCTAACATCCTAGCATTAGAATATTTTTTAAAATACAACTTTTTAAATGATAGTCTCTTAAAAGAAGAGGAACATGTATATGCAGATATATATCTAACTAGATATGCTGTTGCTTAACTTATTGAAAATGGGTTTAAGAGCATAAAGACCAAGTTGTATAAAAACATTGACTCATAAATTCCTTACTTTCATTGCTTAAAATACTTCAGATACAAACTGCGTATGATTAACTATATAGGCTATTTGTAAGAATGATTAATTTTTTTATATTTTCATTGTATTATGACACATCTTAAAATTTTCATGTAGTCTATTTAAAATTAGTAATCTGGACCCACTGATAAATTTCTTGCATTTTATATTGCTACCTTAAATCTCAGTTGGTGACATTTTATAAAGACATCAGAGGTCCAATACATGAAGATTGTACAAGAATGGGCCTTTCTTCCCCTGGCTGCTGGCACCACTTTTGCTCTGGCCCAGAGCTGCCTTTCTGCCTTCCTTCCAGCCTGGAGCTGCCTTTCTGCCTTCCCATGCTGCCCAGAGGCCGAGAGCAGCTGGGGTGTTGCGGAAGGCCTTCCTTGTTGCCATGGTGATGACACAAGCATCCCACCCCCGCCCACTAGTCACCTGCATATGCAAATTAACCCGCCATCTTTGTTGGGTTAATTTGCATACTCACTCCTGATTGGCTGGTGGGTGTCACAAAGGTATGATCAATTTGATCTTTCTCTTTTATTAGTGTAGATTTATGTAAGATATTAATTGGGCATCATTCTTTGGGAGTGCATTTTATATATATAAAATTCCTACTTCCTGGTTATAGTAATTAGCACCACAGGTAGTTCAAAGTTTTACTTGATGAATTATATTCACACACTGTAGTCTGCCATATTACATAAAGATCAAATGACTTAAATAATGTGTGATGCAAAGAGATGTTTTAAATTATTCACTAAAAACTTTTAAAATGTTTTGAGTAACACTGAAACTTATATAAATGCTTTATCTTTTGCAAAAAATATTTTACATAAGTATGATTAAATTTGGTAGTTATTAATAGTAAGACTGAGCTTTGAAAATATCATTTTCCCAAATAATACCTGACCCATTTTTTTAATTGTGACATTGTTTACCAGAAATAGAAATAAAATAATGTCTCAAATTATGGACTTTAAATAGTCTCAATATGGAGTTGAGACTAATTTTTTTAAATCTTTATTGTTGAAAATATTATGTATGTTCCCTTTTTCCATCATTGTCCCCTTCTAGCCTATGCCCAGCCCCTCCCCAGGCTAACTTTGAATGTGTACTTCAAAGTTTGCTATTAAAAGTAGATAGCTACTTTTAACTATATTGGTGAAAGTCATTTTATACCAAAGAGACGGTTCTGCTACTTACATTTTATACTTAAAATATAGATTATGGAAACTATGGGGTTGGGCAGGCCTGCAACAGTTATGATGGAGGATAAATAAGGCAGTGTCTTTGACTTGTCCAACACGGACCAGGGTTTTCTGTGTGTATGGCAGACATATACATGCACACACTTAGTATTTCAGCTAATGAACTTTGGTTTTGCACCCAGAGTGCTTATCTTAGGTGTCCAGCAGCTGACAACTTTTCTGAGTGCCCTTTTGATCAACTATTCATAGTAGTTAGAAGGTTGGGTTTTTTTAAATATATATTTTAAGTTTAATGGTAATAGGTGTTTCCTAATTTCATGAATGATGGAGTTTCGGTTTCTCATTTTTTCTTGTTGTTTAGTTATGGTTTAAAATAAAGAAAAAAATAAGATAAATTATTATATATACACCAAGCAAATTGTATTTATTGCTAAATTAATATCTATAGAGTACAAACAGTGCCATTGCTGAAAGTTATTGAACTGCCATGCAATGTCTCAATAAACAACATGGTCAAAGGAAAAAAAATGGATCAGACCAAGACTTTATTCAAGGCTATTACAACAGAAAACAGTGGCCAGAATGCAGTCTGAACCCAAGTCTGCTGTTGGGAAAGGTATTAAAAGCTGGGGAGAACTACTGGAAAAGTGTTAGAGAACATGAGGGAGGAAGTTAATCAGTGAGTTATGTCAAGCACATTGACTCAGTCCCGAATTTGCAAACATTTCCCTTTGGGATTTGCCCATCTGTATTGGCTAATTGGCATCCAAAAAAAGACAGACTCCTACCCTCCTAACAGAGATTGAAAGATAAGGGAACGATCCTCCTTGATGATCATATTTTAAAGTGATGGCTCCCAGGTCCTTGAGAAAGAGATTCCAAGTTATAAAACTGCCAGGAGACTTTGAAAAAGTAAGTACTTATGTATTTCAGGGACCAGAGCCAGGGAGAGGCCTGTATAAGTTTAATGACATTTATGGAAAATGTTAAGGCTATCTTGATCAACATAAGATTGAATTATGATAATTCTTGCAAAAAAAATTCTGTGCATAATTATCCTTTAGAATATCACTGTGCTAAGATCCTATCCCTGTTTACATGTATCCAATGCTGTAAACTGCTAGTTTTAATGATAAAGGTAAATGAAAATAAATAACACTTACTGAAAAAGGATCAATTTCAGCACTATATAATGCAACTTTAAATTAAGATCTAATTGAATTTTTAGTATAGGGAAGAAGATTTCAGTTTTTTACTTCCAAATCAAATATCTAAATTATTAAATAGTTAATTAACATTTCTACTTTTCAATTTATATTTGGTTAACTTGAAATAAAAATCTTAATATAGTATGGCCTCAGATAACATAATTTTATTCATCATTATTTTCTTACTAGGGGCCCGGTGCACAAAAATTTGTGCACTCGGGGGGTGAGGGTCTCTCAGCCCGGCCTGTGCCTCTTGCAGTCTGGGACACCTCGGAGGAGATGTCCACCTGCTGGCATGCCTGGCCAGCCTGGGTGAGGGCCATTTTCAGGCTGCCCACAGCCCCTTCAGGATTCGTGCACTGGGGGGTGGGAGGGCTGGTGAGTGCAGGCCTGGACGTTTCCCACCAGAGGGCCCATGATTGCACATGCCTAGTGGGCCCCCACCGCTGAGGGGACACACCTGGCGCAGAGCTGGGTGGGGAGCCAGGGGTGGACGCTGGTGCAGGATCCCTCGGTGGGGCCCTGCTGCTGAGCAAACACACCCGGGGTGGAGCCGGGCAGCAGATTGGCTTTGGATTCCTCGCACTGTGCAGCAGATGCTCCCACATGCCCTGTGGAGGCCCCCGGGGGGGGGGGGGGCGGATGAAGGTAGCGGACCCTGGATGGGTGTTCCCGCACGCCCCCGAGGAGGCCCCTGGGGCAGACCCAGGCTGTGGACCCAGAACAGGCGTTCCTGGATGCCCCACAGAGGCCCCCAGGGCAGAGCCAGGCAGCAGACCCAGGACGGCTGCTCCTGCATGCCCCGCAGAGGCCCCGTGCTCCCACATGCCCCGGGGAGGCCCCCAGGGGGTGGATCCAGGCAGCAGACCCTGGATGGGTGCTCCTGGATGCCCCGAGGAGGCCCCAGGCTGGACCCCCTCCCCACTGAGCTGACACACCTGGCACAGCTATGCCAGCCTCCATCTTGGCTGGGTTAATTTGCATACAGCCACCCTGGTTGGCTGGGAGGCGTGGCTTGGCTGGTGGGTGTGGCTTAGGTGTCTTGAGTAATGGTCAATTTGCATATTATCCTTTTATTATTTTAGATAATATTGAGATGCCATAGGAATTTAATTCTTGTTAAATTAATTAGTTTATGGCAAGACTGGTTTTGTTATGTCATTTAACTACAGTTTAAAAAACCTATCAACAATTTCAGTGAGGACGTACTGTACCACACATGGAAACATTAATTACCAGTATGCTGGTAGTTGACTATTTTTTACAAATCCATCTTTATAGTCTTCTGGATCTATTACTCTCACTTATTAGTCATTGTTCATCTATTTAGTTATACAAGGAAGGACCTAGCAGAGAAAAGAACCAAAGTTTATATACAATATTATTTCCATGGAGTTTCTATCCCACTACATTAAATTTTTATGATACTTGGTTTCATCAAAGATCTCCCTGGGGTCTTTTATTTCTCAGAATTTAGGTAAGATAACCAGAACTAAAGGCAGAACTGAGTGTAGTCCTAGTTCTCACTGATCTTGTGAGTAATGACCTTCTAGCTGTGAGCTGGCATAACCTACTTTAGTTTTTTCTCCGGTGAATATTTATGTCTAACTTGTCAGAAGAATGAAATACTTCAATAAAAAATTATGTAGGTCAAGATGGTGGAGTAGGTAAACACTGTGATTGCCTCCCTGCCATGATCACATCAAAATTGCAACTAAATTACAGAACCATCATTGAGAACTACCTGAAGACTACGTGAACAGAAGCCCTATAACTAAGGATATAAAGTGCATGATGAGACTGGTAGGAGGGAAGAAGACACATGATGGGCAGGCCCATACCCATGCAGTGACGGTTAAGAACTGGGAGGGATATTTGGGCTACTGAGGTCCTCCAAGGAATGAAGTGTCATAGCTTCACACCCAGGCACCAGAGAGATGAGTCCCCGTCACATCCGGCTGTTAGATGAAGTAGGGATTACATATGAGTAAGTCCGAGGGCGGCTGTAGTCCCAGGCCTTGCTCTTGAGGGTCCTAACAGGGCAGCTTGAAAAGCAGAAGGGACATATGGGGAGGAACTAATTGGGCAGCTTCAGGGCAGGGCTGGAGGAGCACATCTCTTCGCGGACAGGTGCTCCTGCTCCTTTGTTGAGCATTCCTCCCACCAAGCCAGACTGTTTCAGGCTGGCACCAAATCTGAGCTTGCTCTCCATTAACCTGGCTAACACTGTTAGCTTCCACTGATGGTTCCTTAAAATACTACCTCACCCAATTCAAACCTCTTCCAGCAACTCTTCAACATGAGCAACCTGCCTGTGATTTTCCTAAAATCTCTCGGAAACCCACAAACCCTAAACAAGCTGGGGCCAGCCTCAGCATGCTCAGTGTCTCTTTCTAAGTGACCCTAAGATCAGCACTAAGGGCAACTTGTCTTTTCTTACAGCACAGCCTCTCCCAAGCACCTCCTAGTCTAGCAGCAAACAACCACAGATTACTTTCCAGTTACTACCGAGTGGTCCCAAGTCAGGCACAAATGGCAACTGACATGGACCTGCAATGGATCCCCTCCCAAGACCAAGTTCACCCAGTGGTCAGCTTCAGACCATACAAGAGCACCGTATCAGCAGATTCAGCTGATATTAGAGCCCAGCTAAAGAGACTCATGGTCTTGGAGTCAGCTCCAGCACAGCAGCTCATCTGCTAGAGTGACACCTGCCCTCACAATAAGTCATTTTGAAGCTCAGTCTTACCCACTGTTGTGCCAACAACAGTCAAGGCTCAATTACAAAACAACAAGCTCAGATGACCAAGGAGACTGAACCTCTGGGTCTCATAAGACACCTACTACAGAAGGCCACTCTGTCAAGATATGGAGATATAGCAGGTCTACCTAATACATAGAAATAAACACAAGGAGTCTGCCAAAATAAGGATACAGAGAAACATGCCCCGAATGAAAGAACGGAATCAATTAAAAAAAATAAATGAAATGGAGACAAGCAATCTACCAGGTATAGAGTTCAAAACATTGGTTACAAGGATGCTCAATGAACTTAAGAAAAAAAAATAGGTGAGCTCAGTGAGAACTTACACAAATAGATAAAAACCATAAAAAAAGAAACATTGAAAAATGAAGAACATAATAACTGACCATTAATTAAAGGGAATCAATTAGCAGATTAGATAAAGTAGACAAGTGAATTACCATTTTGGAAGATAAGGTAGCAAAAAACACCTGATTGGAAAAACAAACAGGAAAAAATAAAGAATTTAAAATTGAGGATTGTTTAGGGCACCTTTGAGACAACATCAAGCATAACAGCATTTGCATCATAGGAGTACCAGAAGAGAGAGAGAGAGCATGAAACTGAAAACCTATTTGAAGAAATAATGATAGAAATCTTCCCTAAACTGGTGATGGAAATATACATACCAATCCAGAAGCAAAGAGAAGCCCATATGAAGACATGTCATAAATCGAATGCCAATAGTTAAAGACAAAGAGAATATCTCAAAAGTAGCAAGAGAAAATCAGTTACATATAAGGGAGTTCCCATCAGACTATCAGCTGATATTTCAGCAGAAACTTTGCATGCTAGAAGAAAGTAGCACAAAATATTCAAAGTAATGATAAGCAAGAACCTACAACCAAGATTATTCTCCCCAGCAATGCTATCATTTAAAATTAAAAGAAAGACAAAGCATTTTTCCAGAAAGGAAATAGCTAAATGAACACCACTAAACCAGTATTATAAGAAATGTTAAAGGAACTTCTTATTTTTCTTAGTAGAAAGGAAAATATAAAAAGCAAAAAACTTATCACTGACCAATATTTTAAAAATATATTAAAGATAATATAGAAAGCAAAAACTTCTCACTGACCAAGGCAAATACAAAATAAAAACGGCACAAACATTAAAAGACAAATGTAGGAAGATCATGTACAATTACAATTAATTAAGAGATATAAACACAAAAGAAGTAAAACAGAAAGACAAAAACATGAAAGGGGTGAGTACAAATGATAGTGATTTTAGAATATCTTTTAACTTAAGCACCCACCAATTAGTAGACTGCTATAAACATAATTTGATATAATCTGAAGCACATGGTAACCACAAACAAAAAAATCTATAAGAGATATAGAAAAAAAATAGAGAAAGTAATCCAAATACAACATTATAAAAGTTGTACAAGAGAATGCGAAAGGAACAGAGAACTACAAAAATAAGGAATAATAAAATGGTTATAACTGTATACCTACCACTAGTTACTTAAATATGAAATGGACTAAATACTCCAATCAAAAGGCATAGGGTGGCTGAATGGATAAGACAACAAGACCCATACATGTGTTGCCTACAACAAAACCACTTTATAGTGAAAGACATGCACAGACTGAAAACAAATTTAAAAAATACATTTCATGCAAATGGAATGAAAAACAGTTGGGGTTGTGACACTCATATCAGATAAAACAAACTGTAAAACAAGGGCTGTGACACGAGACAAAGATGGGAATTTCATGATAAAGGTTTCAATCAAACATAAGAAAAGAATACTATTTGATTCCACTTATATGTGGAATCTAAACAAATGAACAAAACAGAAACAGACTCAATTATCAGAGAACAAAATGATGGTTGCCAGATGAAAGGGGTGTGGGCGGCTGGGAGAAAACAGTAAAGAGAGTAAGAAGTACAAATTAGTCACTTGGGTGTAAAATGAAGCATGGGGAACATAGTCAATAATGCTGTACAATAAAGAGATAATATGCAAATTAACCCTCACACCATAATGCCGTCATAAGCTGGCGACACACACAGCGGGGGCGGGACCAACTGCTCTGTGCACCTGCTGCCAGAGTTCCCTCAACCCTGCCAGGGGGGCGGGTCCCTGCTACTGCTCCATGTGACTTCCCTGGAGTTTCCTCAGCCCCACTGGGTGGGGGGGGAGGTGGGCAAGTCCTGGCAGCTGTTCCATGTGGCTTCCACTGGGGTGACCAGCCCGGCAGGGGAGGGCAGTTGGGGGCAATTGGGCTGGCAGGGGAGCAGTTAAGCATCAATCAAGCCAGCAGGGGAGCAGTTAGGGGGTGATCAGGCTGGCAGGCAGAAATGGTTAGGGGCAATCAGGCAGGCAGGCAGGCAAATGGTTAGGAGCAAGCAGTCCTGGATTGAGAGGGATGTCCAACTGCTGGTTTAGGCCCAATCCCTGCTGGGCATCCTGCAGGATCGGGCCTAAACTATAAATCAGACATCCCTCAAGGGGTCCCAGATTGGAGAGATGCAGGCTGGGCTGAGGGACAACTCCCCCCCTCCCAGTGCACGAATTTCGTGCACCAGGCTTCTAGTATTGTAATAATTATGTATGTGTCAGGTGGGTACTAGACTTATTGAGGGGCTTACTTCATTATATCAATGTCTAACCACTATGTTGTATATCTGAAATATTGAATGTCAACTGCAATTGAAAAAAATTTAAAAAAATGAAAGTAATGAAGTTTACTATAATAATGAATGATTTCTCAAATAATAAGAAATAAAATAAACACAATGGATGTAATAGTAATATGCAAACTTGGTCGAATAGTATCCTATCTAATAAAAGAGTAATATGCAAATTAACCATCACTCTGAGACAAAGATGGCAGCGGCTGGGACAAGATGCATCATCACCATGGTGACAAGGCAGGCATTCTGCACCAGCCGGCTGGAAGAGGGCCACTGGGCCTGCTTGTTGCTTCTGCCACGGGGCCTGGCACCCAGCAGCTCCATGCCCCATCTTGGCGCTGGGCCTGCTGGGGCCAGAGGAGCTGCTGGGCCCGGGCACCCATCGACCCCAAGCCCCACAGCTGTGGCAGTGCTGGGGTCAGAGGAACAGAGACACAAGCCCACAGGGGTGCCCGGCACCCAGCAGCCCTAAGCCCCAGAGCCGTGGAAGTACTGGGGCCACTGGAGCTACAGCAAAGACACAATCTGTAGGAAACCTGTGGAAAGGGAGATAAACTATCATAACTTTATATCCCTTTCCACAAGATGAGAAAACTGACCCTGATTTATTTAGTGATATGGCCTACACCTTTCTACAAGCACAGCATATGTTATGACCACTCCCAGGAAAGTCTGGTCAGAATACTGTCTCCAGGGAATAACAATACTGTGGCAAATCATCTAAGAAAGGAAACACGCTTTCCTTGGGTTTATTCTGAAGGTCAGAGAACATGCCACCCCAACATATGCTGTGTTGTTATATTGATTATCTTGAGCTGTAGATGCTTGAAAAACAGCAAATGCAAGGAGAGGCTTTCACTAAAGTCTCCTGATCTGCCTAAAATCAGACCCCCCCACAAAAGGTTCCCTCAATGGGAAAAGCATCATCAGCCAGTGAAGACTGACTCCTGTCATAGGACAGGAGACTAGAAGTTGACATCACACCCAAACTTTGTTACAAACTATCTCCCCCACCTCCCATTCATCTTTCCTAAAACTCATGTACTCTCCTCTAAGAGGCCTAGATATCCCATCCCCTTTCCCTAGGAAGAAAGTATTTAAATCTGGATTGTAAGCCACCTTGGGGAGTTATTCATTTTTCCCTGGGATCTCCCACATACACACAAGGTACACATGTTAATGAACTTTTGTTTTTCTCTTGGTAATCTGTCTTTCATTACAAGGGCCTCTGCTAAGAACTCAGAAGGGTAGAGGAACATTATTTTTCCTCCTTCATAATTCTATCTCGGGAAATCAAGTCCAGGGCTGAACAGTGAGTTTGGCTCAAGTGCCAAGCAGTCCCGGCTGAGGGGAGAGAAGCTTCTAGGGGGAAATCAATGATATTGGCATCAAAGTAGGACAGAGGGCACACGCATGGTTGCTGGTGGGAGTTTAAAATGGTACAACATTTTTGGAGGAGGATTTGGCAAAATTGATAGATATGTTCAAGGTACAACCAAGAGTCTTCTTCTAGGAATCTCATCTGCTGAGATAAAGCACCAGTGCATAAGCCCTGGTCAGAACCCAGGATGCTACTGTAGGCTCCCCTTCCACAATAGGAAAACTTGCTAACAACCTGCATTTTTAAGACAAGGTGGCATCTATACTAATAAAAAGGTAATATGCTAATTAGACTGAACATCTTCCAGATAACCTTCTGGATGTCCTTCCAGACAAAGCCATGGTGGCAGGTCTGAGGCAAAGGCAGTTACAGGCAAGCAGGCAGACAGAGGAGAGCAGTTAGGGGGATCAGGCCAGCAGGGAGGTGAGTGGTTAGGAGCCAGCAGCCTCAAGGGTTCCCAGATTGGAGAGGGTGCAGGCCAGGCTGAGGGACCCCCCCCCCAACTCCTATGCATGAATTTCATGCACCGGGCCTCTAGTTAAGAATATAATTATGTAACTAATCAAATTAATAAAATAGTTAAGTATATAACTACAGAATTTTAGAACATGTTATAAAAGACTCTACAGTAAATAAATTAAGCATTTCATTGAAATTTAATTATATAATATATATATAGTACCAAAATTGTCAAAATAAGTAAAAAACAAAAGAAATGGAAATAGAAAAAGTAGTGTTTTGATGTGTATCTTTCACTATACTTGTCATCAAGTATAGTTTTAGTATATAAGGTTTAGTATAAAAATACTAAAATTTCAGAGATGAGTATATTCATATATGCAAGTAACAGATAATTCAAAAATAAATAATTATTATATACAGACATATGTGCTGTAGGAAATCCCAAATTAACTTGATAAAGAATCAAAGCTGAGTTTCAAAGGCTTTTTTTAAAAAAATAGAACCACATAGTTGGCAGACCTTTGAGATCATCCAGCTCAAATGCTACAAAGCTGCAGAGACCAGTATGGCAATATCTCAGGCATATTGGCACCCATTCTCTGGCTGCTTCCAATGACAGGTTGCACATGACTATCCAAAAACATAGTCTCTTCCATATTTGGGCAGTTAAATTCATAAGGAAATTTGTCCTTATTCTGAGATGAAGCCACTTGAGTATAATTGTTGTTCCAGAATGCCAGTTCATTACATTTTATTCAGACATTTAATACTTATTCCCACAATATTTTCAGTTTTTAATACCTCAAAATGTCCTCATTTAAAATAGCTTCAAAATCTTGGTCACCCATCTCAGAACATATTGGTGCACCTACTTATGTTCTCTCAAATATAATGCCCAGAACTGAAAATGATACTCCACACGATGTATGATTAATGCACAAAACAGTATAACCATTTCCTTATTTATTCTGAGCATTACATTTCTATTAATAAAACCTAGTACTGCATTAGCTGTCTTTTGACAGCCATGTCACACTGTTGGCTCCCATGGAAATCATGCCTATTCAAATGTCTAGCTAGTTTACATACGGAAAGAAATTAAATCCAACTTCATTTTAAGCTTAAGAAAAATGAATAAGAATAAAGGAATAATTTCTCAGAAGGAGTTCAGATAAACAGCTGTGAGTAATCCTTATGATGTTATTTTAAAAGAGAAAAGGAGGGAGAGTAACTTCAAAGATAATAGATAACTTTTCCCCTGACATTACAGGAAACAAAAGGTACATGTAGAGTACTGGATAAGGTACTTTTGATTGGTATTAACATTCTATATCTTTTTAATTTCTTTACTTTTAACCTATCAGATTTTTAAATTAATTTTTGTTACTTTTTATAGAGAACCTACTTATACAATTTGAGAATACTTTGTTTAATGGCTGCATTTAGATCACTAATATTTACAGTGCTTATTACAATAGGTTAATATATACCATTTATGACTGTTTTTTATTTGTTGCATTTCTTATTTCTTTTTTCATTTTTTCTTATCTCATTGTAATTAAGAGTTAATATGATTCAATTATCTCTGCTCTCTTAGCATGCTATTTATGCTTTGTGTTTTTTGTTTCCCTTGAGTTTACAATTTTTAATTATTTAAGTCCACCTTCAAATACACTTTATAATTTCACATATAGTATATGGACTTTATGACAGAGTATCCCAACCCCACCCTCCTATCCCTTGTGACATTGCCATCATTTATTGCACTGTACTTATCTGTATAACCCAATACATTGCAGCAATTTTTTATTTAAAGTTATATTTTAGATAAAATCAAGAATAAAAATACTATATTTTATCTTTATTTATTCTCTGAAACTCTTCCTTTCTTTATTTAGATAAAAATTTCTGATTTGTATAATTTTCCTTCTCCCTGAAGTACTTCTTTCAATATTACCTGCAGGACAAGCCAGTAGTGATTAATTGCTCCAATTTTTGTTTGTAAAAGAGAGTCTCTCTTCACTTTTGCAAGGTAATTTCACTGGATACAGAATTTTAGGATTTTTGTTTTGTTTCATTTTCAATTTCTTTCAATATTTTAAATATATCACTGTACTTTTTTTCTTATTTGCAGATTTCTGAAGAGAAGTCTGACATGGTGGAATTCTTATTTTAATTCCTCTATGGTTAAATATTTTATTTTGCTTCGATTACCCTCAAGATTTTCTCTTTGTTTATGGTCTCCTGCAAACTGAATGAATTATGTTTAGGTAGTGCGAGTGTAATGTGAGTGTGTTTTGTATTTCTTCCAAGCTCTTTGCACATGTTGGAGTTGCAAGGAGAAGTCCACATGTTCTGTTAATGCAACTTCTAGTCAGAATAATGAAAATAGTAAATGCATGACATCTGTATGTGCTAGGCACTGTTATAGATATATACATATAGGTATGTGTAAATAGATTCACATAATCCTTAGAACTCTACTAGAGGCCCAGTGCACAAAATCGTGCATAAAAGTTGTGGGGAGGGACTGTGAGAGGTTGGCTGCCAGCTCTAAGGAGAGAGCCAGCCCTCAGCCCCACTGGGAAATGGGCTGCACCACCCATCCCCGAAGGCCCCTGCAGGGTTTGCAAACAAGGTGACAGTTCCTGGGCTGGGCGTGGAAGGAACGGACACCAGATACTGAGGCCGCCCCACCAGTGTACCATTCCTCGCCTCCCCCCTCCTCCTTCCCTTGCTGATATACTGCCACTGTGGTGGGTGGGTGGCCCCTGGGGAAGGGAGAGGATGACAATGAGATCAACCCTTGTGTTGAGGGCTGACTTTTAATAGATCACAGCGAGGGAACTGCTCTGCTATGTACAAACCCCAACCCAGGAGCAGGTTGTCTATGAATGGTTTAGTATCAGGAGCCAATGGGAGCCAGCCAGCCAGGGGTAGCCATGGAAGGCTGGCTGTGGGAGAGCACTGACCACCAGGGGGCAGTTCCTGTGTTGACCATCTCCCCCCACCCCCAGTGGTCAGTGCACATCATAGCAAATGGTCAGCCTGTCATTCCAGTCTTTCCAGTTGTTCAGTTGTAATGGTAGCTTAGGCTTTTATATAGAGAGATTAGATAGTTGTTGCACCCATTTCATAAGTATAGAAAATGAAACCTCAAGAGAGAGGTTTAACAACTTGCCCAAGTCCACAAAGCTAAATAACTGGCAGAGATTGAGTTCAAATATCGGCAGTCCAAATTTATAATTTGTGCTGTATAATCACTAATTTATTGCCTATGCAACCAGATACACAGGTAGTTTCTAGTTTCACAGCACAACTAGAAACTGTGCCTGAGTACCATCCACAAGTCAGAACTTCTGAGAAGTTGTGGGCACAACTGGAACACTGAGATTATACCCGAACCGAGCAAGTGGGTTAATGCGCAACTATCCTTGACAGGTGCTCTCCCCATACCCGAAGGCTGAGAAACAACCCTGTCACAGAGTTATAAAGTCCAGTCAAAAGACAAACCTTGTTTACTAATTCACTATCCAAGCCCAAACGTTGTTCAGATTCCTCTCTAACGAATATCCAACCCTGCTTTGATTCTTTCTAATGAGCACTAACTTTTTAGTCCTGTCAGCTTCTCACAAATTTAAGTATAAAAAGATTCCTGGTTCACTTTTTTGAGCCTTTTTTTTAATGATCTGAATATCATATTGTGATTCTCCCATGTACATGTGTTAATTCCTTATTTTCTTCTCTTGTTAATCCAGTATGGTGTCCATTTTATCATTTTATAGTTAGTCTAGCCAATAGAGTTAAGGAAGGGTAGCATGGGGAAATCTCCCTCATTTCCCATGAAACTCATGAGTTAAAACCCACAGAAATTATTAAATCAATTTAATCAGACAAATTTATATAGTCCAGCAAGGAGCCAGCAAAGGTAATCTAAATATGACATTTCAAGAAATTAAACCAAACTGAGATATGAAAGAATCAGGTTAGGAGAATAAGGGACCTGTCTGATAATAAGTGTTGGGACTAAGGGTACAATGCAGGAACCCCACTAATGGTTTTCCATAGTACAGCTTAGATAAAAGTGCTGACTCAAGTCAAAGTGGGAGTTGAAACCTAAGTTTTTAAAAACAAGGCTGTACTTCAACCCTATGTGCCTTAAGGGAAGGGCCTTATTGTCCCAGAGGGATAGCATCTTTATCTAATGCCGATGAAGTTTGTTTCTCTACTACCCCCTAAGATAATGACAGAGCCCGTGACCTGTATGTAGATCAGGGTGTGGGGAGCTGCATAGGAAAGGAAGGCAGGGAGGAAGATACAAAAACAGGGTGTCCTAAAAAATGTATCCACACTGTAACACTTTTATAGCCCAATTGGTATTTCTTTCTTTCAGATTTAACCCACTGGAATTAATTATTCAAAGTGTGTATACATTTTTGGGGACACGCTGTATTGGATATGTTGGAATCTTTCTCATCTGAATCTTTAAAAATTGTTCTAAGCACACTGGTTTGAATACATTTTGAATCCTACTCTACATTATACTTACATCTTTCACATATTAGTATGAATACTATCCATGATAATATTTGGCTTTCTGTGATTGTTCTCTGTTAAGGGTAATTAAAGAGGGAATGTCACATTATTTAGTTTAGGCTTCTATGGTAATCTTAGAAGACAAAGTAACTTGGAAGTGTTCTCTGTATATACCCTCCTTATACAGTACAGACTATAAATCTATAAGCAAATGAAAATTTATTAGAAAATTGCCTTCAATTGTCTTCTTTATGCCTGTATAAGATTGAGATTCTTTGACAAAATCCAAATCAAAGGCACATTCTATGTTATCACATACCCTTTCCTGGTAGAGGTAACAGGCTGATTCAGGAATTTAAAGAGAGGGCCTAATATGTGAGATTCTAACAAGTATATCTTTTTTAAAAAGAACTTACCCAGGAGTTGCTATCAAGAAATTTATAAAGAACTCATACAATACAACACCAAAAACACAAACAGACCTAATGGTAACCTCACAAAAAACAAACAAGCAAACATAAAATCTGAGATGTATAAAAATACACTGCTTTCCTACATACTAACAATGAAATTTCATGAAAATTCCATGCATATTTTATGTTAAACTTTATTTTTTTTGTATTTTCATTGATTTGGCATGCCACCCTGATGTTTGGATTAAAAAATTTTCATTTGCAATTGCAACAAAATGAATATAATACCTACAGATAACAACAAAGGATGTGAATGACCTATATACTGAGACACATCCTATATAATAAAAGGGTAATATGCAAATTGACCCCAACAGCAAAACCACTGGGAATGACTGGTCACTATGACACACACTGACCACCTGGGGGCAGATGCTCAATGCAGGAGCTGCCCCTGGTGGTCAGTTCACTCCCACAGGAGGAGCTTTATTCAGCCACTAGCCAGG